>CAUYON010120641.1:0-18647 GCA_963573935.1 Arctocebus calabarensis
CAGTGAGTAGAGCGCCGGCCCCATATACCAAGGTTGGCGGATTCAAACCCGGCCCTGGCTGAACTGCAACAAAAAATAGCAGGACATTGTGGTGGGCGCCTGTAGTCCCAGTTACTCAGGAGGCTGAGACAAGAGAATGGCGTAAGCCCAGGAGCTGGAGGTTGCTGTGAGTCATGAAGCCATGGCACTCTACCAAGGGCGACAAAGTGAGACTCTGTCTCTAAAAAAAAATCCCCCCAAAAAAACAAACAAACAAAAAATTGTAAACCACTTCATCGTTAGCAAAAAAACACTGCATCAAAGTAAGAAATCTTTCCCACTTAAATACAATTTGTAACATTCTGGTTTGGTTTTGTTTAGGGTGGGATGGGGGGGGGCACGGTTATAATAACAAATTATTTTTAAAGAAAATAAACCATGTTATAATTTTTAAATCTATTCAAATAAGGCATAAAGATTTTAGTGTTGTAGGGCTTAGAAAACAAAATGCAATTTACTTTAGGAATGCCTCAACGTATAATGGTTCAGGAGTAAAAAAGAAGAAAAACTAGTAAATAAGGTAAATACGATGCTCCCTTGGGGACTAAGCTGATCAAATTCACACACAACGGGAAGAGTCTGAAATCTTCCAGGCCCAGAAGACTAAATTAAGTAACTCAATCTATTACCAGGTGATAAAAATAAATACTATAACCATAATCATAATAACCAACAAGAAAGAAGGCGGTTAACAAAATAAGGATTGTGGGCAAACTTTCTAACATCTGCCCAGCACTGGTCAGGAAAAGGGAGCAAAGGAGCTGTGGCGCCCACGAAAACGATTACTACAGGTGTGTTTCTGCTGCAGACACAGCCAGGCCTGAAGGGAAATCCTTCATACCTACCCACTTCCCATCATTTCAATTCCATGTCCGCCAGACAACCTTCTAAATACTAATTCAGTTTCCCAGAAAGCTTAATAGAGATCCCCAATCCCTTACTTGCAATTTAGAAATCAAAGAAGTTCTTAAAAACAAAAGCTCTTTCAGAACTTATCTGGCAGCAAATCCTGACCTAAATGGACATGAAGTCTTTATTTACCCCACTTCATGTGAACACACTTTTTCTGCATATAAATTAACGTATTTGATTACAGAGTACCACCCTAGAGTCTACTGAGATGTTTCTTAAAATTCACTACTTATTCCTTATTACCTTTATAAAATCTGAAAAATATGGGATTCTGAGACATTTGAAAAAGGGTCTCCTGGAAATAAAAATAAATACTATAATTCCTGGAGAAAGAGAGCCTCTCATCAGCTACACTAGCAGCAAAAATAACTCACCATTCTGATTTATATTTCAATATGATATAAATTTAATTAGTGTGAGTCTTACGGCAAGAATCTGATTATGTCTGGGTGTGTTGGTACAGTACAATTCTAGACCACAATGTCAACTCCCAGGCCTTATAATCACAATATGTGGGTGGCACATACCTACCCAGAACCTCTTTTCTAAGCCTACTAGTTTCTAAGACAGAGAGAGGCTGTTTGTCTTCTGCCTGCCCTAACCGACCTGTCAGAAGACAAACCAAGAGTTACCTCTCCTCCCAATACTACCTAGCAGCCTTCACTCAACTTTCTACAAAACTTAGAAAAAGAAAAAGACAAAAAATTAAAATATAATAGAACACAGTTATCAAGTAGAAACTTAATTTTTATCAATTTAAGTTACTGGAGAATCACTGAATATTTGCATCTGATCTCTAAGAAATTTAGCAGATATTCTTCAAGATTTTTAAATAGACGTATTACTATATCAGACAGAGGACCCCAATGACACCAGATAGATAACAATGATGATTCTTCTCTGATTTCAGTTTGGAGCCCTAAAGATTCCAAATATTTCTTTTAATAGTCAGGTAAAAAAGAATAATGAGATAAATTTTAAGTTTGAGTCTGTACATGTTTAGATTGTCATTCCATTTACAAAACTCAACAAGAAATCGTACAAAATCTGTAGCTGGCATTCATATTTATGAAACATGACAAGGTACAAGTTTAGCCTAAAACATTCGAAGGGCAAGATTAGGACTATACTTATAAGGTGCCGTATTTTGTTCATGTCTGTCTCAAGTCCTTTGTGAAGGAAGACTGGTAACAAAACAGTAAGCCTAGGCTGCTGCATTTTTAAGGCAGCGTTTATTGACTTCATTGTAATTACTGTACAATCCTTGCAGAGAATCTGGAAAATCTAAGATCTAAAAAAGAAAATTAACAATCATCCTTAATCTTATCACCTAAGGATAAATACTGTTTATATTTAATTATTTTATGAGCAGTTTCCAAGGTCATTCTTTTGAAACACCATTTCTAATAGCTCCCTACTAAACCACCCATCATATGGCTATGTTATTTCATTCTTCTATCACTGCACATCTACTTTAAATTTCTCATTTCTACTATATATATGCAAGACAGCAATTAACAGCTTTGCAGATAAATCACAGGGTTAGATTTTACTATATATATGCAAGATAGCAATTAACAGCTTTGTAGATAAATCACTGTTAGAGTCCCCTTTGCCCATCCTTTTAATAAAGCTGTAGGTTTTTTCCTATCAAGCTAAATAAGCTCTTTTTATATGAAGACTATTCAATTATATATTAATTTCAAATATACTCCATTTGCCTTTTTATTTTTAACTATTTTTAAATTTAGGAGTTTGTAATTTTATCCTAAATGTTAAATATTTCAAAGACAAAACATACTGTATCTTTATTACTCATTCTATTGCTATACTAACATATAACCCTAAAGCTGACAGAAAAGATGAAAGGGAAAGTCAGCGGTGCCAGTGAAAAGTGTAAACTGGGTTAAGACATTTTTTTAAGATGTTTAAAGTCTTCATTGTTTCATTATCAAAAGTTTTCTTTCTACAGAAGAACAGCAATGCTGTGCCACTCCATATTCTACAGAAAATTCATATCCCTAGAAATGAGAGACAGCACTATGTAAAGCTGGAGTACAAGGTCAAAGAGACGATGGTTGCCAGTGAAACTGGTACACAGAAAGAACATGCACCTGTTAAAAAAGAGTCCATGGCCGAGTGGATGAACAGTAGCAGTGTACTGCACAGACATCTAGGAGAAGAGAAAAGGGAGAAGGACCAGAGAATGCACTTCCCACCAGAAAAAGCCCAGAGACCACAGGCACAGAGAGCCCCCAGCTGCACCTCCGGTGGTCCTGCACCCTCCTCTGTAAGTCGAGAATATTATAACACCAGGAACCATTTTCTGACTCACGTGTAAAGGGTACAGCACTAGCCGATATTTCATCCTGCTGCCCGTCATCATAGCTAAAAGGAACAGCTTGAGGTAGGCAACAAAACCGGTGGCTTTCAGCATCTTCAGTAGAAAGCTGAGCAGACTCAAAATGTATTCCCATTTTCTTGATAAATAAACTTTATAAAACAAAACACAGCTGTCATAATTACTCCGTTTTGACTGAGGGCAAGGCAATTTTCATTTAATTAACTATACTGAATAAACATACAAACAAATATCCTTCATAAAATACTGTCAGACCAACTTGAGCATTTCCATAAGTAGCTCCTGGAAAAAGTACTGATAGTTCTGAAATGTAAATGACCTCTAATTTGGTCCTCATGTTTGCTTACTGGGGATTTTTGGTTAGATATATGTCTGAAGCTATGCAGTTGGATTTGGCTACTTTCCATTACTTCAACAATAAATGTCTTTTATAAGGAAGTAGCAGATGCATCATGAAGAAACCCAAACAGCTGAGAGGTCTAGAGGAAGAACCTGCACACCATCCTTGCACAGGGATAGCTATTCTAACCTCTGTATGGTTGAAATTTCAGTGTATGTGTTGCGAAGTGAGCATGGTTAAACCATTTGATTCAGTTTAACCCTTCTTCTATCTTAGACGTAAAAGAGAACTTTTGGATCCACCCCTAACTTTGGGGTCAAAATATTATGCTCCCTAGTGAAGCCCCAAGAAACCTTCCGAAGAATTACATGGAAAACAAATGCACACTATATTTTTGCCTGATTAATATGAAAAATCAATAGCACTTGTATCTCAGCATCCCATTGCCACTCATCACTGACAAAAATCTTTGAAATGGAAAGGTGAGGCAATGAACACCTCGAGCTAACAAAAATAGAAATGAATTATTTAAACTATGTTCAAACATTTGTTCATAAGACATTAATGTCTTACTAGAGGTCTTCCCTTTCCTTTCCCTCAGGAAAAATATATTAAAAAAAGAATCATCAAATAGACAAATTGTTAGCAGGCAAAGAAGCAAGATTCAAAGAAAAAAAAATCTGTACCACTTTACAGTTCAAAAGTTAAACAGTATTTCTGGAAAAAAAATTAATTTTAGCTAGACTTTCCTGGGGTAAGAACACAAAATTTTTATCCTACCTATGTTACACCAAACAAATCATTTTACTCCTATTGGTCTCCGTTTCTTCATCTTTAAAATGAAAGATTTGGGCAGGGTGCAGTGGCTTATTTATGCCTGAAATTCTAGCACTTTGGGAGGAGGAGGCAGACGGAGCCCTTGAGCTCCAGAGTCTGAGCTCAGCCTGAGCAAGAGCAAGACGCCATCTCTACTAAAAATACAAAAATTAGCCAGGCATTGTGGTGAACACCTGTAAGACAGGAGGATAACTTGAACTTAGGAGTCTGAAGTTGCTGGGAGCTAGGCTGACGCCATGGCACTCTAGCCTGGGCAACAGAGTGTGACTGTCGAAAAAAAAAAAAAAAGAAAGAAAAAAGAATATAGAGAGATATGAAAGGATTGAGGGTTCCCATCTAGGTAAAGGTGGCAGACTGGACACATCACAGGAGCTTATTTTTTATTTTCCCTCCTTTCCAAAATCTGACTGAACTAGCAGTAAAAGAATTTTTAAAAGGAGTCATCAATCACAGCTAAAGAAACAAGAACACAACCCTTGGTGGCCAAGTGATTCCATTTGTCAAGATGGAACAGGGCAGGAGTATAACTAAGCAGAGTAGGCAAAGGAAGCCGCAGCTCCAACCCAGGAGAACACAGCAAAGAGACACCGAACCAACTGAACCCACACTCCAGGGAGGCAAATCGACAGTGGGGAGCAAATGCCAGGCAGCTGAAACTCTAACCATAAAGGCAACTGCCCAGTCAGCAAGCTCCCTACATGCAGCCCTCTCAGTTTCTTAGTGCTTTCTTTGTAAATACGGACTGGTGACCAAAATTCATAAGACATTTGAAACATGGAAGAGGCCAAAATAACACAAAACATATCCCCAGAAAGGAAAAACGGAATACCAGAAAAGAATATGTTAATCTTTATGAGACGCTCCAATGCTAATTCATTTTAACCACATGCATATATTACCTTAGGAAAAATAGTTGAAGTGTGCCAACTGAAAAAAGGGGGTTTATTTAGCAAAGCAATCAGAAGTTCTCTTTCAGCCAATTCAGATTGACTCCCTATGGAAAAGCGCAGAAGCATCTAAAGTTCTTATTAAGCAACACTATAAATATTTCATGAAATAGTAAAGCAAGTAAAATTACTATCACACATATATAATCTTTTATCTCCTTAAATTCTGTACATCTTATTTCAAATTTCTAAGATTGCATGCCATGGGCAGATACACAACTGTTTCAAAACCTTAACTGCTAGTATCATGCTATTCCCATTATTTTAAATCTGTAAATTTAATAATTTTGAATCATTTAAATAAAATATACTTCTATTTTCCAATGACATACTATAAAGTTAATATGATTTTTAAACACTTTTTATAATATAAGCAATTATAACACCTCATGACACCAACGAAAATTAAATATTCCTAAATAATAACTATCTTAAAAACTTCATTAAAGGCTCAGTGCCTATGGCTCAACCGGCTAAGGCGCCAGCCACGTACACCTGAGCTGGCAGGTTCGAATCCAGCCCAGGCCTGCCAAACAACAATGACGGCTGCAACCAAAAAATGGCTGGGCGTTGTGCCAGGCGCTTGTAGTCCCAGCTACCTAGGAGGCGGAGGCAAGAGACTCGCTTGAGCCCAGGAATTGGAGGAGGTTGCTGTGAGCTGTGATGCCACAGTACTCTATCCAGGGTGACAGCTTGAGGCTCTGTCTCAAAAAAAAAAAAAAAAAAAAAAATCTTCATTAAAAATCCAAAGGCTTTAGACATGGAGAAAATAACATTTTATGTTGCAAGAGCATACTGGTTTATATCTTCTCTTATATCCCTTTTTTTTTTCTTAATTAAATCATAGCTGTGTATAATAATGCAATCGTGGGGTACAATGTACTGGTTTTATATACAATTGGAAAAATTTTCACTGAATTGGTTAACAGCCTTAATGGCATTTTCTTAGTTATTGTGTTCAGACATTTATAGTCTACATTTACTAAGTTTCACCTGTACCCTTCTAAGATGCACCGTAGGTATGGACCCACCAATTACCCTCTCTCCACCCTTTTAAAAGTGTTACTTGAGGACTGTGATGTGGCTGAATTTTTAAAAGGTAAAGCTTGATGCAGAAAACATGGTAAGTGTAACACATCACCATGAACTATCACCAGAAAAGCTACATTGAGTAACATGCAAAATAAATACAATTGAGAGCCACCCAGGAGACCCACTCATACTTGGTAAATGTATCTCCCACACACACAAGCCACTTACTAAACAGAGAAGTAATTCATTCTTTTCTCCCACAAGCTAAAATACAAACTATAAATCAGGATATTCAAAAACAACAAAATGAAGTCCCCATATTAGGTAAGAGAAATGTGCAGTTATACAATCTAGCAAAATACCCATCCAATCGTAATTACACTAAGTTAAGAAAACTCTAAATATAGGTGACATGCCACTTAATCAGACATTTTTATCTGATGATCCACTTCAAAGTCATAAATGAGAAAAAGAGACCCCATGTGAGCTACGAACGGATAACTATGTGGTATCTGTAGCAGTTCCTCTTCTCCAACAAATTAACCAAATAAAACAAAAAGCAAATGTTTTATTATGATATCATGATTAATTAACACAAAAATCTAAAGAACTGAACATAATCAGGAAGGAAAAAAGCATACTCTTTGCAGAAGTTGCTAGGAATAACTAAACACAGATGAAAAACATAGAAGAGTTCCAGCGCTTACTATTACCTTTTTCTCTTAACTCCTAAATGTTTTTATAGCATTCTATCTTTGACCATCTTCCCCTATGCTATATCCAACCAGGGCACTTTCACTCACCCCTTTGGACTGCCAACTACACATAATTTCAACATCCTTATCTCTAGCCACCATCTCTGTCCGGAGTATCAGACCAATATATACCTCAGAATACCCTTTGACCAGAATTTTTAGCACAAAGCATACCAAACTAAACTTATTCCCCACCTGTTTCTTTCTCCTACATACCTATTCTGATTATTGGTATCATGTCCTAAAACTTGAGAGTTACTCATTCTGTTTTCTCCCCCATACCCCCTATTAATCCTGCATTAGTCACCAAGTCACCATTCTACCTTAAGAAAAAAGGTAATTGATAAATCTATACTCTCCATTCTCAACACCTGTCTTGGCACATACATATGAGATTACTCCATCAATCTAACAGTGCTTCAATCTGGTCTTTTTCTTAATTATTCCTCTATAATGCTGCCAAAATGATCTTTCTAGACTACAATTTGAATCATTTCTACCACTGCTTAAAATCTGTCAGTGATTCAAAATGAAAACTTAAAATCTTCAGCAGAATAACCTGTCTCTTGTCATCTCTTTAAATTTCTCTTTTCCTACTCCTCCATATAGAACACTAAATTTCAAATATACCACTGCAGTTTCTGGAAAAAGTCGCACTGTTTCTTACCACAAATGCCTCTTCATATGTTATTGCCTCTTTCTAGAAAGTTTTGACCTTGGCATGGTAACTTCAACTAGCTCAAGACTCAGCCCAACCATTTTATGTGCCACTCAACTTCTCTGATTCCTCTTTAATCCCACTGCATTTGACGGACACTCTTTCATGCTACATTACAATTGTCTGTTTTACTACACTAAACTTTGAACAATGCGAAAGTAAAATACAGTTGTTATTCATTTTTGTGTCCCAACAATGCCTACCTCATTTTCTGGAAATAGTAAATGATCAAAACTAACTGCAAAATGTCTATGCCTTTTTGCTTTTTTCTATAAACAAAACTAATACATAAATACATCAAAATATCTCTAGCAAACACAAAACAAAGCAGCCACTTACGGAAAACGATAGGCAAGAAGGTAACTGACATAAATAAACGGGATAGAAAAAGGAAAATTAAACACATGATGTCTCTTCAAATTAACTCCTGAAAACACATTGTTATCTGCTCTTTGTCTTGTATTTTTTCACTAACATGTTTCACCTATTTAATTTTCAATGTTTATTCATATTTCCTAGAAAATAAATAAGTGGTAGGCAGAGAAAAAAAAAAAAAAAAAACAGGAAAGCATTACTTACATCAGTTATTCTTCAAACAAACCCTAATCAGAACTCTTAAAATGCCAGAGTAGGATCGACCCAGTTTCAATTTCACTTCCAACAGTTGCCTCCTCAACAATTTAAGAGTGAGGTTACAGTGGATATTTTATAAACCAGTTGTCATATATTCTCTCTCAAGACATTCCAAACAACTCTCCCTGCACTTATATCTTTTTCTCTTATGGTAAGAAATTATATAAATTCACTATTTACTCTGCAAATATGTATTTATATTTTTATATTTAGTATGAAATGAAATACTTTCCTTCCACTTTCCTCCAATTGGTCCTTTAACAGAAACTTCCCCAGATGAACTCTCTACAATGTGCCAGTTTTCCATGACCATAATGAAGGAAATTAGAAAATACCATTCCTAGCCTCTATGGTTTTGTTTTTTTTTTTTTTTTTTTTTTGCAGTTTTTGGCCAGGGCCAGGTTTGAACCCCCCACCTCCAGTATATGGAGCTGGCGCCCTACTCCTTGCGCCATAGGCGCCGACCGCCTCTAATATTCTTGACCCTTCCCTCTTTTTTTCTCCAGGGACACCCATATTCAACTTTGCCCAATGATGTAAAACTAAGAATCCATTCGAGTCCATTATTAATTTTAGAAATGTGTGAGAGAATCCCAGAAATAAAACTCTATATACTGTATTAAGTTAAAACTCCACAACAGTGTTAACTCTCAATTAGCCTGCTACCACATATAAACATATTCATTCAGGTAGTAATATTCTAATATATGCCAAGTTTGTAAACACCATGAACCGAAAAACATTAAAAATATACTAATTCATGCCTTATCTAGTGGCATCTAGCATGACATAATCATAACTTAGGTGTTTTGAAGAACAAGTGGAGAGAAAAGAGACTTGGAAGGCTGGTATAAACTACCCTAGCAAGGTTTTTCTCCCCTCCAAATCATTAGCATTTGTGCTAGGCCTTCTCTTAGGAAGAGCAGTTATCTTTCTTAGTTGGATCCATTCTACCCCTTCTAACTCTCAGGCTTAGAGTATGCTATCTTGCAACTGTGAAAAGTATTCTTTTATTCAAATGGATTATTAGATTTATCTTTACCAAGCTGCTGGTGCATTAACTACAGAGGTCTAGCCCCATGGCATAGCCCCTCTTTTCCTTCATTCTAAAAAATGTGTAAAAATGCTAGATCAACAATGGGAGGAAAGGGACCACTATTCCCTACAGAAGCATTTCAACTAATACATTCAGAAGGAATGTGAGAAATAGAAAATTACCACTAGAACACAATGGCAAAATCCACTAGCATTCACTGGCAAAGCTTAAGGAGAAACAGAATATCTGCATAGCCTCAGAGTACCTGCCACAAAATATGTATTAATTTCAAAAGGGGAAACAGTAACTTTACAATGGAGATACCTGGCAGGTATCACCTTAGCCACATGATCACAGTTATCACAAATGATATTTATGACTGGAGAAGTACAAGGAGATCTTTTAAACGGATTTTATGACCACAGCAAGCATGCAACTTAAATTAAAAAGACACTTTGGAGGATGCTAATGGAAAGCTTAAGCAATGTCTTTCAATGTTAATAAATTTCTGCAAACTATGCAAACTAAAAAAAAAAAAGACATGTTAATATCATGTACCCTCTGATGAGAAGTATTGAGAAGGGTAATTCACACATGTAGTAGTCATCTCAATAATGCACGACAGTAATCTAATCATGAACAACCATCAGACAAACCCAAATTGAGAGATATTCCGCAAAGTAACTAACTGACCAGCGCTTTTCAAAAAGTGTCAAGGTCATAAAGGATAAGAAAAATTAAGAAACTGTCACAGACTGAAGTTTAAGGACAAAGGCTGACTAAACGCAATATGGGATCCAGGACTGGATCCTGGAACAGAATAAGGACATTAGTAAAAGTACTGGCAAAACATGAATAAAGCCTGCAGTTTCAATGTTAATTTCTTAGTTTTGATCATCATACCCAGGTTAGGAAAGACAAAGGGAAACAGGATGTAGGACATATGGGGAATCTATACCATACTGTCTTTGTAAATTCCGTAAGACTAAAATTATTCCAAAAGAGTTTTTAGAGGCTAAATTCCTGTTACCAAGCCTACTATGTCTATTAACATATTTTTTATTTACCCAGTCACTTTTTTTATACTGTCTCTCCTCCAGCCCATTATCAATTTATTCTGAGTTCCCATTCTTTCCTACTTTTCCCTGAAAAGGCTTCTAGTTCTTACTCTTTAGGACTTCTCGAGAATTGCCTAATTTCATCCGAGCAGAGAGCTACACTCTCCTTATCTGGCCACAAACTGACCTAACTTAAAAGATGTCACTTACATACCTTAATACAGTAGCCTCATAGCAATTAACAATATAGAAAGTGCTTTTGAATACATTTACATATACTAATTTTGACATGTGTAAATACTGTCCTTATTTTACAGATGAGAAAATGAGACTAGAGAAATTAAGTGATCTGACACTTTATAAATCTGAAAGCCTGAATCTGAATCCACCTCTTCTGTTATCTAGATCAAATCACCTTGTTAAAAGAAGGTGTGTATTTAAAAAAGATTAAACTTCCCTGACTTCAGGCAAGCGAATTACATCAAATACACCAGGACTTTCAAGAAAGTTCTAAATTTCACCGCCGTTCAAAATGTCCCTCTTTAAAGCTTCAAATAAATATTCTACAAAAACTCCATCATTACATGAAAATTTTCTATGTTCACCCTATAACCTTTATGATTTTTTAAAAAGCAGCCTGTCATCTCATCTTCAGCCATCAACATTTTAGGCTGACACCTCTATTTTCATACCAACACTGCATCGTGCTTTCAAAAATACCTGAGAAGTCGCTCTCACCTCCCAAATTGCTTCTCAATATTTGCAAATCTGAACTATGGACAATCCTGGAGGGGCCCCAAAGTCTCTGAATATCTTTATTTCCTTCACTCAAGAAAAAAGAAAAAGTCAAGCAACTTATCCCTAATGCATGTGTCTGCTTAACGTTTAAGCAGGGCAACATAACAAAATAACATAACTTGAGAGTTTGGAAAAATCAACTTTTGCCAGACTTAACTTTAACCAGCATTTGGGGACTCATAATCTCCAAAAGTCTTTATGTTATCCGATTTCTCCATCAGTCAAGTGATGAAATTACTAAATACTCAACCAAGAAGGCTGAGATTAAAGATATAATAATAAATTATGGAAACAAGTCTCTAAGTCTCAACACTATGAGAGCATTTAACTTACTAATGTTGCTGCGTGCAAAGGCATTGAAGTGGACAAAAGGGCGCTGAGGTCTTTGAGTGCTAGGAGGTGATTGATTCAATTCTGCGACCTCTTACCCTGTCGCCCGAGGCACCTGCCGTCTGCAGGAGCTAAACGAGTTGAACTGAACTTGGGGCGCTGAAGCGACGGGATCTGCTCCCGCACAGACCCCGTGGGAGAAATCGGGGTCCTCAGGAAGTAACTTTGGGAAATGCTGTTCAAACAGCTTTAAGCTGTTTATTTCAAACAGAACAGGTTGCCGCTCTGTTTAATCCTACTCGGGGGAAGAAACCAGGATATGCATTATCTGAAAGTGACAACTAGGGACACCGAGGACCCCCAAAGTTCTGGGGCAAAAAAAGGGGGCGTCACTTGCCTCCCATTCCTGCAAGAAACGCTGGGCCTCGTCAGAACCAACGACCTTATGTCTCCTAAATTCATCCTTCACGTACTGGTCGCCCAGGGCTTTGAGGTCGGGGGGCAGAACCCGGTGCAGCTGCAGAATGAGCCTATACAAGGCCCGGACTCGGGAGACGTGCCGACCCGGCATTGCGGAGCGCGTGGATGATCGACTGCGCCTGCGCAAAGGGCCGGCGCGTCCCCGCCGCGCCCCCCCCACCCCCCCGAGCAGTCGGGTCCTGGTGAACCGGAAAGCCGGCGGGAGAGGGCGCGCGAGCTCGATCCGCTTCGGTCCTCCCCGAAATCAGGTCCTTCCGGAAAGCCAAAGTCGCCCGCGGGCGGAAAACGGGCGGGTCTTCTCTGGAAGGGGGCGTGGCCTCCCTGAAGTCGCGTCTGCGCTTGGTCGTGGCTCCTGGGCTGCGTCCTCCGAGGAAAGCCCGCTGGCCAGAAGTCTGGCGGGCCTTGTTGGCACCTCTCAGTCCCAAGCCATATTTTCCATTCATATCCGCCCCTTCCCTCCTATTAAAGGCTTGAGGTACTCCCCCAGGAAGCCTTCTGCGGCTAACCCAACCCACCTGAGGCACCTTACTGAGGTTCCTGACTCCGTGTGAGGATATGAGTGGGGTGACTTCGCGATCTGCAGCCCCCAGCTTGGCGCGGTGCTGTCCTCCCTGTTGGACCTTGACGACGTGGGCTTGTTCATGTGACAAGTGAGCCCTGAGCCCGCAGACTTCCTTAGCCCAAGTCAAGTGACTGCCAAAGAATTAGTGGGAAGCACTTTAAAAATGAATTGTTTTCAGGGCTAAGATCCTCAAAATTCTGATTAGTATGAAAACAAGGAAATCTACACAAAACACCTTTTCCAAAACTAATAACTGAGAATGTAAGTCGTTTCCAAAGGTAGCTGCTCCTAGGGTACTTTCTCTCTCATCACCATCTTAATCCTTCAGCCAAATCTGAAGGTTCCACCAACAGGATGTATGTAGAAATCAACCATTTCACACCACGTACTCAATCATAATCCCCTCTCTTTGCTGGACATTGTGTTAACTTCCTTGTCTGTATTTCTGCTTCTGGCCTTGACCCACTTTGGTCATGATCCAACTTAAATGTGACCTAAAGCCTCCACATTTGGCGTTCCTGGGTAGGGAGCTGAAACGTAAGAGTGAAGAAGTATTTTATTCGTAACAAGTAGCTGAGTCTCAGCCAATCACAGTAGATGGAGGGGGAAAAAAACGAAGAAAAAATTCCCCACAAAAATCATAGTAAGGTGAGCTTCAGCCAATCACAGGCTTACTAATTAGATCATGTCCATATACTATACTATATTATATTTGAAAGGCCATTAATTAAATTTACTATAGTGGGTGGAGAAGGAGTTCTCAAAGTTTAGGATAGAAAAAATACAAAGTTTATTTATTTCTCCAAGAAAGAAAGAGAGGAAGAGATTGAGAGAAAAAAGAGAGAGAGAAAAAGAGAGGCCATAGCAAGAAGGAAGGAAGAAAGTGGGCACTTCAAAAAAAGTGGCTTGGGGTTTAAAGGGCAAAAATGTTGTTATTGCCCTTTGTTATTCCCTGCTTCAGTAGACTGATAACAAAAACAACTGTGAAGCAGGGGATATTGGTACTTCTGGCCACTCAGCAACTTTTTCAAGGCTGTTTAAACAATACTCAAGAAGACCTTTTCACAGGCAGTGATTTTTTCAGGCTTACCATCCTTCACGTAATCTACCCTTCCCTCCCCTTTCCCCTTTCCCAGAGACTCCGTTTTCCTTTGGAACGTGAAGTGACAAGCTCTGGAGAATGTTAAGGAAGATTTACACCTTCTTTTGCTGTTCAGCTTTTTTATGTGCTAGGAAAACATCTCTGTAGGAGAGACATTCATATCATTGACCTTAGAGGCAGGGTTCGTGCTACCCTACGCGGCTGCCAGTTAGAAATTTATTTTCTTGTTAGCCTGTTAGTTAGCAAGGCCATTTTTCAAGATTACATTATGTTATGTTATGCATAATTTTATATTATATGGGAAATGCCTCATCACATTTTGCCCCAATAAGGCAAACAGCCAGCAATGACCAATCACTGTCTCCCTATAGTGCACTTTTCTGCCTGTATATACAGCCTGTCCAGGTTGCTAGGTAGAGCTCTCTGAACTTCTGGTTCTGAATGTGGCCTGATTTAGAAATCATTCTTTGCTCCTATAAACTCTGCTAAATTTAATTTGTCTAAACCTTTTCTTTTAACAAGCTAAGCTGTAAATCAGACTATGTCTTTCCTCTGCTCAATAAACTCCAAGATTTTCTTCAGACTTTTCTCTCTACTTCGGAAAGCTTTAAATTTTCTCCTACAACTTTCTTCCTAGTTGCCCAGTTCTAACCATACTGGCCTTCTAGCTCTTAGTTCTTATTTTAAAAGGCCAGTCACACTCCCGAGGGTCTTGGCACCTGCTGTTCCCTCAGCTTTGAATATTCTTTCACATGTATCTTCTTGGCTAACACTTTTGTTTCATTCCACTCATTTCTTTGAATCCCCTTCAGATGAGATCCTCCGTGGCAAGCCTATTGGAAACCCTCCTTGAAATTACAGCATCACCAGGCCAAGAACTCCATATGCCCCTCCTCTGCTTCATTTTCTCAGGAGCACTTATATAGTTTATTTATTTTCTTAATCTTGATTTTCCCCCACTAGAATGTATATCCCATGGAGGCAGAGATTTTGTGACTTGTTTCCTGGTGCATCAGTGACCTGCATTAGAGCTGTCATAAGCACTCAGTAAATATTTGTTGAATTAGTGTGTGAAACTCATTAAGAGGCAGGAATATGGGAATTTGAGTGATTCTCTCACAAACCTCAGACATTCATGCAAAGACTCTGCATGTCAAAAAAGACAGACACAGGGCTTATTTTAGTATTCTTTATAGGATCCACCACAGTGCCTTAGAAATAATAAGCACTCTAATATTTACTACCTTGAAAGGAGTTTTCCTTTTGCTTAATTTTTTTTTAAATTTCTTTCAAAAAAAAATTTTTTTTAATGGATTTAATTTGATATTATAACAAACCACATTAATGGCAAGGATTGAATGGCAGTGTGGTTATTTTATTTCAGGAAATTTTTTCTAACCATACTTCATCTGTTAATATTCCTGTAAATTGAAAATTAATTTCTTGTTCCAGTTTACTTTTTTCTGGTTTCCTTTGGGGTTAAAGTACATGTATAATAAATACCTCTTTCAGAGTCAAAGCTGTTATAAAAATGTGGGAAAACATTCTGCCAGTGAATTAATAAAAAATAATAATAAAAAAAAATTAATTGAGCCTAAAGAGAGCAGAAAAAGTCCACAAAGCATTGGGAAATCCTTGCTCAGAAATGGCAGATGATGGGTGAGAGAGAAGCCAAGACATAGAGTGTGGTTAGGCCTTGAGGGAAGGAATCAAGCAATAACAGTGAGAACAATAACAGATAACCTTTATTTATTTACAATACACTGGAAAGTGAGCTGCGTTTTGAGGACAAAAATTTTTCTGTTTCCTTGACCTTCTAATGTAGGCTGATCAGTTTTCCTCTTGTGGTCAAAATAGCTATGAAATGAAAATAAGATCTGAGTTATATTCCTGGCTACGAATCCAGATCAGTATACTTCATCTAGGCCTTCCCTTCATTCTTCTCCCATGTGTTTCTCTTCCGCTGTGTCGTTCAGCAGGCCACTTAACCACTCAGTGCCTAGAATCCTTGTGTGTCAGGTCAGCTAGATTAGGTAATTCTCAGTACCCTTCAATTTCACTACTCTACAATGATGACTTCTTCCAGATTCCCTGGAAGAACTATTATAAAATATTTTATAAAGTGAAAGAAGACATGTATTTATCCTGAAATAATTGCTTTGAAAATGTTTTTAAGAAAGGGCAAATGCCTCAAAACTATATGAGCAGTGCTTCCTTTAAGTGTCCCAGAGCACACAAAATTTGATAACCCCACTGACCCATAGGGAAGATAAACATAGAAATTGTACTGTTTGGTGTGGTGCTTGTATGGACTGCCTCCCACACAAGCAGAAAGAGGAGAGCCAGCTAGAGAAGGTTTTAGACAAATAGAGCTTTAAGGCCAGAAGAGATAGAGTGAAATGATGAGTGAAGAATGAAAAATAAACTTAAGGAAGGAGAAATGAAACACCTGCATGGAACATAACTGAATTATTACTTTGTAGTCTACCCTAGTCTTATATTAAAATGTGGAAAATAAATCTTTCTTACAAATAAGTTATGTAATTTTTCACAAGAGAAGTTAGAAAGAATGGGGGAGTGGGAGAAGCTTGTTTTGAAAGATTTGGAAACTGCTTTATTATATAGGGAAACAAATGTGCAGATTTGGATTCAATTGCAATAAGTGGTTGAGTTTTTAATTTATGGTTATTAAAATCTCAAGTTCTGTATTGTTAGGAATAATGAAAAGTCTGGGGCAAGATATGTCTTGGACACAAACAACCTTCACGTTCTTAGTGACCTGGACAGAGGAACAAATCTGAGTTAACCATGGTAACTACCTACAGTCTCCCCAAACAACACCAGAAAGAGTTCCTCCTTTCCCATCTTTCTTTGGAGTCCTAAAACTGGGTCCATCCCTGTGTGAAGATGAAAAATTAAAGAAGGAAGAAATTTCCTTAGACATTTTTATTTGGTATCTGAATATTTCCAGTTATTGAAAAATGCAGGCCAGGTGCAGTTCACGCCAGTAATCTCGTACTCTGGGAGGCTGAGGCCCATGGATTGCTTGAGGTCAGGAATTTGAGACAAGCCTGAGCAAGATGAGACCCCATCTCTACTAAAAATAGAAAAACTAGCCAGTATGTTGGTGGGAGCCTCTAGTCCCAGTTACTTGGGAGGCTGAAGTGAGAGGATTGCTCAAGCCCAAGAGTTTGAGGTTGCTGTGAGCTTATGACATGACAGCACTACCCAGGGTGACAGAGTGAGACATTTTTTCAAAAATAATATGAAAAGAAATGCAGTGGTAAGGAATCAGGTCCTGAAAACCAAAATCTGCTTAACCATACAGATTAAAGAATGGGAGATGCAAATAAGTTCAGGGACAGTCTATTCTCTGAAAGTCAGCTTAAAAAACATAGAAGCTGTTATGTTTATTAGTACATACATATTTTCCTGAATTTCTCCAATAGATCACATAAAAATACCAAAGAGGAACTAAATATGTTTGTATCTGGAAAGATCAAACTACAAGGTGTGTTTTTAAATGTTTACTACTGTTGATTAATGAAGATGAAAAAATCAACCCTAAGTCTGGATAAATTGTCATGTTTAATAATTTAAAGTACCAATGATATATTAACATATCTAAGGAGAAAAAATAATCAATGACACAGAAACTGAAAAGCAACTGGCATATTCAATGCTCATTTCTGATTTACAATTAATGATAATAAAATAGAAACCAATAGGAGAAGAGGAGGAGACTAGTATGTGAGTCTGAATGGACTAGATCAGTGGTTCTCAACCTTCCTGATGCCACAGCCCTTGAATACAGTGCCTGTGGGTTCAGAGGTGGTGGACTAGATGGAGGTCTGCCCTCAACGTTGCAAACACCATTCACTTAGCCAGGTGCACAGAGAGAACTAATACCGAAGGGAAATTGGTCTCTCTTTGGGAGCCGGGATAGGTTTTTCTTTTGCTGCCTTAAATATCAGAAATTTGACTTCACAAACATTTATTATAACAATGCTGACTTTGTGTGTAAGCATTGCGTGTGTGCATAAAAACGTTGAAACTTCCACAATAAAAAATACTCAATAGCACTAAGCATCAGAGAAATGTAAATCAAAACCACAATGAGATATCATCTTACCCCAGTTATAAAGACCATTGTTAAAAAAAAAAAAATAATAACAGATGATGGCAAGGATCTGAAGACAAAAGAATTCATACACTGTTGCCAATGAAAACTGGTACAATCACTGTGGGAAACAGTATGGAGATTTCTCACAAAACTAAAAATATTACTACAACACTGCGCAGCAATCTCCCTACTGAGTATTTATCCAAAGGAAGAGAAATCTATATATCAAAGGGATATTTGTACTTGCATGTTTATTGCAGCACTATTCACAGTTGCGAATATTTGGAACCAACCTAAACATCATTAATACCTGAGTGGATAAAGAAAATGTGGAATATATATACATACATACACACACATTGGAATACTATTCACCCAGTAAAAAGAATGAAATTATATAAATAGAAGCAACATGCATAGAACTGGAGGCCACACAATTATCAAACATAGTGATACATGTTTACACATTTCCCATTTTGACCCATTTCTTTGTAAATACAATTTGTCTACACATAACTGTTATATCTGTGTTACTGTTGTTATTATGCCTGTTTATGCTTGCAAAATATGTATATAAGAACTA
>CAUYON010120643.1:0-44063 GCA_963573935.1 Arctocebus calabarensis
AGCCAAGACATTACTTAGAAATAAAAACAAAGCAGGAGGGATCATGCTACCAGACCTGAGACTGTAGTATAAATCGATATTGATCAAAACAGCATGATACTGGCACAAAAACAGAGAGGTAGATGTTTGGAACAGAATAGAGAACCAAGAGATGAACCCAAATACCTACCGCTATTTGATCTTCGATTAGCCAATTAAAAGCATTCAGTGGTGTAAAGACTCCCTATTTAACAAATGGTGCTGGGAAACCTGGCTGGCGACCTGTAGAAGACTGAAATTGAACCCACACCTTTCACCACTAATGAAGATAGCCTCACACTGGATTAAAGATTTAAACTTAAGTCATGAAACTATAAAAATACTAGAAGAAAGTGCAGGAAACACTCTTGAAAGCATTGGTCTGGGTGAATACTTTATGAGGAGGACCCCCAAGGCAATGGAAGCAGTATCAAAAATACACTACTGGGATCTGATGAAACTAAAAAGCTTCTGCACAGCCAAGAACACAGTAAGTATGGCTAGCAGACAGCCATCAGAATGGGAGAGAATATTCACAGGCTATGCCTCCAACAAAGGTTTAATAACCAGAATACACAGAGAACTCCAACGTATTAGCAAGAAAAGAACAAGTGACCCTATCTCAGCATGGGCAAAAGATTTGAAGAGAAACTTCTCTAGAGGACAGGTGCACGGCCTTCAGACACATGAAGAAATGCTCATTATCCTTAATCATCAGAGAAATGCAAATCAAAACTACTGTGAGATATCATCTAACTCCAGTAAGATTAGCCCACATGATGAAATCCCAAAACTAGAGATGTTGGCGTAAATGTGGAGAAAAGGGAACACTTCTACATTGCTCGTGGGAATGCAAACTAATACATCCCTTTTGGAAAAATGTTTGGAGAACATTCAGAGATCTAAAAATAGACTTGCCACTTGACCCAATAATTCCTTTACTTGGTATACACCCAGATGACCAAAAATCACATTACAACAAAGATATCTGTACAAGATTGTTTATTGCAGCCCAATTAATAATTGCTAAGTCATGGAAGAAGCCCAAGTGCCCATCAATCCACGAATGGATTAATAAATTGTGGTACCTGTATACCATGGAATATTATGCAGCCTTAAAGAAAGATGGTAACTTTACCTCCTTCATATTTACATGGATGGAACTGGAACACATTCTCCTTAGCAAAGTATCTCAAGAATGGAAGAAAAAGTATCCAATGTATACAGCCCTAATATGAAGCAAATTTATATCTTTCATGTGAAGGTTACAACCCAGTTATTGCACAAGAAGATGGGGAAAGGGGAGAGGGAGCAAAGGGGAGGGAGAGGGTGGGGGGAGAGTGGATAAAGGGTGAGATCACACTTGAGTTATATCTTTGAAGGGTCAGGAGAAAATTACTAAATGCAGAACACAAATGTTTTCACACAGTAAATGAGAAAATCTCACAAATGTTATGTCGAAAAGGCGGATGAAATTATCTCAGATTGTATATGAAGCCTGCACACTGTACTCTATGATTGAACTATTGTACACAGTTATGGTTGAATAAAAAAAAGTAAAAAAAATAAATAATAAAGTACAGTTGATGTTCTGATCTTTTAATTTTCAAAAGCCACTGGTCCTCCAGGACCTCCTGATACCTATGCCAGGATGGTATCTGTGCTGAGCAGTCTTCTGCAGTACAAAAAATAAAAGACATTCTCCTGCCTTGTCCGACTACTAGACTAATGAAAGGATGCAGGCTCTAGTTAAAAAAAAATGTGGGGAAAGTTTCAAAAAAAAAAAAACAGAAAACATTTTGTTTAAAGGCCATTTCCTCTGTTGCATGGTTATCTGGGATGTATCAATTTTTGTTTCAGTACATCTCTTTTTTACAAGTATTTTAGGTGGCCCTTTTCTCCACCCATACTACAACACTATCCACTATCACTACTGCACAGACAACAAGCACACCTAGACTGATATATGCTACCCTAGGATATGCTGTTAAATTTAAGTTGGTTATCATTATGTCTTGCCTGGGATGTATTCTTGCAACTTTGTGAGTTGGCATATCAATACTTTGACATATTAAGTAATGATACTAATGAAATTTACTTATTTAAATTTAAGTAAGATATATTTCCAACTTATGTTAATATGACATGTTAACATGCAGAGTAAATATTTTGAAATAGCATTTTTATGAGTTATGCAAACACTATATTTTATTTTATTCAACATTCAATAAATATTTTGTTTCTCTAAACATTGCTAACAGAATCTGTTTTGGTAATAAGATACCCTGATTACCCTGATTCTTCATATTCTCCAGCCACTTTATAATGCCAAGGGTAACTCAGGTGACATAATAAGAATTGAGGATCTTTACTGAAAGTCTCATTTTTCATTCCACATTCGGACAATTTATTCAATATGCAAACACAACTTGTTCTGTGATAAATTTCACTTTTGTTCTACTTGCTTTGTATTTATCACATTTCCCTTTATTCTAGTACTCGTGAATCCAGATTATTAATCAGTGAAAAATTAAATTTATTTTTTAACTTGTATAATTATTATAAAAATGCCAATGGCTTCCACTATCTCATCCTCTTTGCCACTTGCTTGGGCCACGATTGGCCAGGTCTCCCTCCATGGCTTACCTATTGTCCAGAGGTAGATCCCTGTACTTACCTTGTCTGGGATCAATTACCCTCAGGTGACTGAGGGCTATTCACCTTAGCAGCAGAAAGGGAGAGGGAAACAGTCTTCGAGGGAGAGAAAAAGTCTTAGTAGGAGAGAAAATCTTAGCAGTCTTTGAAGAAGGGCCCTGATCAGATGCCCTCCAAGCAGGAGGAAAGAGTCAGAGTGAGCGAGTTCATGAAAGAATGAGAACTGAATGAACTCGGACTAACTTCTCCTGCAGCTACTCATAGAAGTGAACCTGTGGCTATTTGCACCATAGTTGTAAGAGACTACCAAGCACTGATATTCTTGTCTCATGCACTCTCCTGTTAAGGAGAGCAGAATCCTTTCCCCATGCCCTTGTCACCAAGGTGTTATATTATTGAGATGTTATATTACAGGTGTTCCTTTTAGTTACAGAGTGTTCCGAGATTAACTCTCACTTCTCCTGTGTATGGTCCGCTACATAAAAATATCTGTTCTTATGATGTTTGCAGAAGGAAAAACAAACAAAAAATGAACAACAATTTTCACCTAAATCTCTATGCAAGGAAACCATTCTCAGAAAAAGAACATGTGTTTGTTTCTTAATATTAATTCTCCTCTAATTAATTCAATAATCATTACATACTTACTATGTGCCAGACAATTTGAACCACATGGCCCCAAGTTTCATGGAGAACACTTTATACTAGGGGGACATCATATTCTCATATATGCAACCATACTTACAATATGCAAATAAACTATAGTTATATTATTAATGAAGGCAGATAGATGAATACAATAAAGACCAAAGGAAAATTCCCATTTGTCTTCTGAAGATTCACAAAAATTTAAGCCCACGAAGGATAGATTATTTGGATAAAACACATAAAAAATTATTAATTTGTACACAGGGACTATCACAAAATGATTCCATAACACCTCAGTAGGGTACAAAATGTCAAGCCAAACTATAATAAACATTTTACGAGAGAGAGAGAAGAAAATGTTGGGATAGGAAAGGCTTTTCTTGTGATGTAATAAAATAGCAAAGATTGCAGCTCTCATAGAGAACAGGTGATAAATATTTCTTTCACATCTTTAAAGATGTCATTTAATTTATCAAAATTTCAAGGGTATAGTGACAAAAAGGTTTGAGAAATATTTTTCAATAAACATACAAATTATAATTATTATTAAAAGTTCATTTATAAAATTCTTATCTCAATTACATTCATTTTATTTTCCATTTTATTTATCTTTAGCAGATACTTTTTTTTTTTTTTTGCGGTTTTTGGCCGGGGCTGGGTTTGAACCCACCACCGCCGGCATATGGGGCTAGCACCTTACTCCTTTGAGCCACAGGCACCACCCAATACTTTTTTTTTCTTTTAATAAATTATAAATGCACAGATCATGTATACATTAATGCGTGTATGGGGTACAAAGTACTGATTTCATATAGAATTAGGAGCATATACTCACACTGGTTAAGATAAAGCTCATCTCACTTACTTAATTATTAAGTGTGTTAAGACATTTATACTCTATACTTAATAAATCTGAAAAGTACCCTTGCAATATGCATCAATGTGTGATCCTACCATTCACCCTCCCTTGATCTGACCTCCTCCCTCCTATCCCATCTCCCCTCCACCTTCCTTCATCCTGGGCCATAGTTGTGATTTAGTCTTTATATGAATGTATGAGTGATTGTAAATTGGATTCATAATAGTACTGAGTACATTGGATATTTTTTCTTCCATTCTTGAGATACTTTACTGAGTAGGATATGCTCCATCTCCATCCATGTAAACATAAAAGAGGTAAAGTCTCCATCTTTTTTTAAGTCTGCATAATATTTAATGGTATACATATACCACAATATATTAATCCATTCATGGGCACTTGGGCTTCTTCCACGACTTGGCTATTATGAATTAGACTGCAATGAACAATCTGGTGCAAATATCTTTGTTGACAATTGATTTTTTTTGTCTTTTGGATGTACCCCTAGTAGAGGAATTGCAGGATCAAGCAGCACATGTATTTTTAGATCCCCGAGTATTCTCCATATTTCTTTCCAAAAGGGATGTATTAGCTTGCATTCCCACCAGCAGTGTGGAAGTGTTCCCTTTTCTCCACATCCACACCAACATCTGTAGTTTTTGGATTTTGTTATGTGAGCCACTCTTACTGGAGTTAGATGATATCTCAAAGTGGTTTTAATTTGCATTTCTCTGATGATTAAAGATGATGA
Organism: Arctocebus calabarensis; assembly: GCA_963573935.1. NCBI lineage: Eukaryota > Metazoa > Chordata > Mammalia > Primates > Lorisidae > Arctocebus > Arctocebus calabarensis. The sequence goes on from CAUYON010120643.1 coordinate 4,932, forward strand.
TCATTTTTTCATGTGTCTGTAGGCCATGTCCCTATCTTCTTCAGAGAAGATTCTGCTCAAGTCCCTTGCCCACAATGAAATGGGATTACTTGTTCTTTTTTTTATTATTAAGTTTGAGTGCTCTGTGGATTCTTGTTATCAAATCTTTGTCAGAAGCATAAGTTGCAAATATCTTCTCCCATTCTGAGGGCTGTCTGCTTGCTTTACTTAGTGTGTTCTTGGCCGTGCAGAAGCTTGTTAATTTGATCAGATCCCAATAATGTATTTTTGGTGTTGCTTTAATTGCCCGTGGAGGTCCTCCTCATAAAGTATTCTCCAAGACCAATTTCTTCAACTGTTTCTCCTGCACTCTCTCCAAGAATCTTTATAGTTTCATGTTTTAAGTTTAAATCTTTTATTCAGTATTCAGTGAGAGTTCTTTTTTTTTTTTAATGGTGAAAGGTGTGGGCCCAGTTTCAATCTTCTACAAGTCACCAGCCAATTCTCCCAGCCTCATTTGTTAAATGGGGACTGTTTCCCCCAATTTATATTATTGATGGGCTTATCAAAGATCAAATTATGATCAGTGTCTGGGTTCATCTCTTGTTTCTCAATTCTTTTCCATACATCTACCTCTTTATTTTTGTGCCAATGCCATGCTGTTTTGACCACGATCCACGATAGATATAGAATATAATTTGAAGTCTGGTAGCATGATTCTGCCTGATTTGTTTTTATTTCTGAGTAATGTCTTGGCTATTTGAGGGTTTTTTTTCCAGTTCCATATAAAATGAAGTACTATTTTTTCCATTTCTTTAAAGTATGACGTTGGTGCTTTCATAGGGATTGCATTAAATTAGTAAATTGCTTTGAGTAATCTTCATAGGTGGAGTCTTCTACAGTAGCTGCCTCATGGTTCCTTAAGGAAGTTGCTGTATTTTGGGTTTTCATGTTGCCTGAATTTTTCTGCTGGTTCCTCCTCATGTGTTCTTTCTACTTGTTCACATTCTTGTCCTCCTATTTTCTTTTTGCTTCCTCCTTTGCTTCAAATTTCCTTGTTTCAGAATTGAGTTCAGAAGTTGGAGAAGGGTAAAGTGAAAGCAGGGAGAAACAAGAGGAAAAGAAAACAAAAGAAGAAAAGATAAAAAAAGAAAATAAAGGAAGGGGGATCAAAGAAAAGAATTTAAGAACAGAAGAGAATGAAGACAGAAAGAGAGAATACAAGAGAAGAATAAATGGTATAGATTGGCAATGTTATGGCCACTCCTTTAATTCAAAGAATTTTAGGGGCTGGGCTAGGAGGGTTCCTCAAAATCAGGAGTTCTTTAATAGACTGAGCATAGCAAAACTTTTCCTGGTGACCAAAAATATAGGTGTCCTTGCTCTTGATAAAACTAAAAACAGATATTAAAACTAGGTACCTGTAGCTCAGTGCTAGGGTGCAGGCCACATACACCGAAGCTGGTGGGTTTGAACCCAGACTGGCCTGCCAAATAAACAATGCCAACTACCACAAAAATATCTGAGTGTTGTGGCAGGTGCCTGTAGGCCCAGCTATTTGGGAGGCTGAGGCAAACCCAAGAGTTTGAGGTTGCTGTGAGCTGTGATGCACAAGACTCTACAGAAGGTGACTTAGTGAGACTCTGTCCCAAAAAAGAAAAAAATGCAGATATTAAGAATAGAACCAACAAGCTGGGCACATTGGTTTATGCCTGTAATCCTAACACTCTGGGAGGCCAAGGCAAGTGGATTGCCAAAGCTCATAATTTTGAGACCACCCTGAGCAAGAATGAGACCCCATCTCTAAAAATAGCCAGGTGTGGTGGTGGGTGCCTGTAGTCCCAGATTTATGGGAGGTTGAGGCAAGAGAATCACTTAAGCCCAAAGGTTTGAGGCTGTTGTGAGCTGTGATGTCACTGAACTCTACAGAAGGTGACGTAGTGAGACTCTGTCTCAAAAAAGAAAAAAAATACAGATATTAATAATAGAACCAACCAGCGGGGCACGGTGGTTCATGCCTATAATCCTAGCACTATGAGGCCAAGGCAGGTGGATTGCCAGACAACTCTGAGTAGGAATGAGACCCCATCTCTAAAAACATCCAGGTGTTGTGCTGGATGCCTGTAGTCCCAGATTCATGGGAGGTTGAGGCAGGAGAATCAAATGAATCTGAGAGTTTGAGGTTGCTGAGAGCTGTCATTCCATTGCACTCTACCGAAGATGACAAAATGAGACTCTGTCTCAAAAAAAAAAAAAAGAAAGACAGAAAGAAAAAGAATAGAACCAACCAAATAAATAAGCAAAAGCAAAACACAACACAACAAAACAAAAAATGCTCAAGTAGCCATAGCTGCAGAAACCTCAGAAGTATAGAAAAAAAAGGGAAAAAAAGAAAATAATGAAGAAAGAAAAATAATAATAAAAATAAAAAATAATAATAATTAAAATATATATATATATATATAGCAGAAGGGACCAAGTTTAATAGGAATGTATAAGCTGCAATATGTCACTGGGACACCAGGTGGTGCTGTGGCATTTTTGGAGATGGTGAACACAGCAAGCAACCTCCATGGTCCTTATTCTTAACTTAGTTGTCTTTAGTGATTGCTTGATTTCTTCCTCAGCATTCAGTCCCTGCCAGGTTGGAATCTTAAAGCTTTCTGGAGCTCTTCAGGGGTAGGTCTCACAGTGCCCCCTGACAACAGTCTCCATGGGTTGTGGGAGATCTTTGGCCTGTCCCAAAGGTGGAGTTCTTATTCTGGCAGGCATAATTAAGTTGACCAGACTTTAGGACCCTGCCAAGACCTTCCTGCAACTTTCCCACAATGGCAGCCCCCTCTCTGCTGACACCTTCCCAATATGGCTGATTCACCAGCCACCAAATTGATAGAAAATTTGCTCCAACTGGTATTCAAATCTGGTTGCTATATAGCATTCAAATCTGCCAACTCCTTCAAACTTTCCACTCAATTTGCAGCTTTCCTCCCAAACCGAAAACTCTGGAAAGGCTTCTTCTGGTCCCAGACCAGGTGGGGGGACCATATGGTTCTAGTGGGTCACAATCACTTACCTAATGCATCTGATTTCCACCACACTGAATCATATGCTATATCCAGCTTACCAACTCCTCATTGTGCTCCCTGAGCTATGACTCCAGGCAAGGTCTCTACACTAGGTTTTCTCTTTTTCCCTAGTTGTACTAGGAGAACTCCGCTGAGCAATCCTTCTGGTCTGCCATCTTGCTTCGCCTCTCATGAAAATATCTTATCCCATTCTGAAGACTGTAGTTCGTTTTACTTGTTATAACCTTACCAATGCAGAAGCGTTTTTTTTTTTTTAGCTTGAGCCCATTTATTTATTTTTTATGTTCAATTTTCAAGGGGATATTCTTTATAAAATCTTTTCCCAGGCTGATTTTATAGAGAGTTTTCTACAATTTTTCTTCTATAATTTCTATTGTCTCACATGTTAAATTTAAATTTTTATCCAGCAAGAATCAATTTTTGTCCTTTATGAGAGGTGTAAGTCCAGTATCAGTCATCTACCAGTGCTAACCAGTTCTCCCAGTATCATTAATTAACAGAGATTCTTTTTCCCAGTATGTGGGGTTAGAAATCCCCACATGTAAGTCTCATGTACATCTCATTCGAGTAAGCCGCTAATGGGTTAAACTGGCTTTTGCCTTCACAGAAAAAGCAATAGATTTGGGCAACCCTGAGGCAAACACAAAGACTGTTTTCTGGTCATCCAGGAACAGATACTTTGAAGTTTTTGCAGCCGTTGTCTCCTAGGTTCTTGCCTGGAGGCTTGGTCCAGAGGTTGACAAAATGTCTTTACATTTTGTCTAATGCCTAAAGATCTTAGCACTGTGAAGAAACAAAGTCAAAGACCCATTTAAGGTTAACTTGCTAAGTACATGAGGAAATAGTTCTCCGACAGCTCTGTCTCTCTTATTTTATGTAGATTTTTTAAGACCTAAAAGTAGAAGAGTATTGTGCTGTTTTCCGGGACAGGATATCTGCTACTTAAGTTTAAAGTCAAATAATGAATATTATAAATCACAGATTCAAGTGTGCACATGAATGCAAAAGTATATAAGGTAGTCAGAAATAAAGTTAATAGGCTAGATACCACAACAGAGCTTGTAGCCTGCTTCTTGTACCCTTTTTTAACATTGCAGTGCGGATTTATACTTGAGGCAAAGCTATAGCCCCTCGCGTCTCTGGTCATGCAACACAGCTCCAAACCATCATCTTACTTGCTAAACTTCTCTCCTTTAACTCTCCTTCTGGATAGGAGCCTCTGTGTAAAGCTGTCTCTTGTAGGCCATCTTGCTTCCTCCGCCTTTTTCTGTTTGTTTGTTTTGTTTTGTTTTTTGGAATAGTCTCACTTTCTTGCCCTGATAGAGTGCCTTGGCAAGATAGCTCACAGGAATCTCAAACTCTTGGACATAATCAATTCTCTTGCCTCAGGCCCACATGTAACTGAGACTACAGACTATGGCAACAGCCCCTGGCTATTTCTTAGAGATGGTGCCTTGCTCTTGTTCAGGGTGGTCTAAAACTCCTGAGCTCAAGCAATTCACCAACCTTGGATCCCAAAGTACCAATATTACAGCCCTGGGCCACCACTCCTGCCCAGTTTGTTAAATTTGAATGAAAACATGGTTAGTCCCTGTTTTGCATACTTCAAAATTGTAGCATTTTCCTTCTCCATGACCAAAAGTGAACTTCTTCAATGCAATTATTTAACATTCTTATTGAAGTACACCATAACACATAATTTTGGTGAATTTGGTAAGCTGGTTATTCAGCAAATTGGCTTTTAGAACATTGAGCTTTGCTTTTAACATCACCAAGAAGGTACTGTATAATTCTAGATCGCCGGGGACACATTGAGTTGTTTTGAGATGATGTTATGCCAACTGTCTGTTCAATCATTTTGTATTTTCTCAAACTGATTTTGGGTTCCTTTCTTGCCTCTTTCACCCACATCACAAATCTTAGTTCACTCAACTATAATAACAGTAAGAACAATAACAGTAATAAATAAATTTTTGAGTTTTTCCTTTGTACCATTTTTAAGCTAACCACTTTCTAACTCCATATTAAAATATAAAATGTATCCCATAGGCCAAATTTCTGCCAAAACCTAGTCATCTTTGTCATTATTTGAAGGCTCTTAGACCAGACAAATAAATTTGGTTCCTCCTGTCCACCAACAACTGAGTCTCTCCACCATTCCCTGTCTCCTTTTTGCATTAATTCAATGCCCGGAGCACATTTTGAATGTAACTCTTGAATCCCTTGAATCTGGAATCTCCTGTTATGAGTGGAAAATACACACTTGTATTAAAAGATTTCATGCTCCCCCTATAGTAAACTCCTATTGATTATTGATGTGCCTATCATCTGAACTGAACTATGTCCAACCTGAGAGACTCTGTCTTGTTCATGGTTGTATTTCCAGATACACCACACATGACACTAAATGAGTCCCCAGAAATATTTCTGTCATACTGGCACTCTAGGAGGCTAGGGTGGAAGGATAACTTAAGCTCAGGAGTTGGAGATCAGCCTAAGCAAAGGGAAGACACTGTCTCTACTAAGAATAGAAAAACTAGTCAGGAATTGTGGTACATGTCTTTAATCCCAGCTGCTCAGCGGCTGAGGCGGGAGGATCAATTGAGCCCAGTATTTTGAGGTTATTGTGAGCTATGTTAGGCCGAGGCTAAAGGAGAAAAATACCAGTTAAGACCTGACAAATTCCTGAGCTGCAAGTCCTCAAGAAAATGGAGTAAGTCTGGTTCACTCACAGGATAGATGGCAAAGTACTCACTAACTTCTTACTTGACTAACTCCTGGGCCTGAGAAAGGGACCAACTTGAATGAAAACATGGTTAGTCTCTGTTTTGACTAGCCTTTAGACATTACCAGGTGGAGAGAGTACTGAGACAAAGATACAAGGAGGAAAAGTACTGAAAATGGCTCAGCACCCATAGCATAGTGGTTTGCAGGATTGAACCTGGTTGATGTCAGCTAAACAACAATGACAACTGCCAAAAAAAAAAAAAAATAGCTAGGCCTTGTGATGGATGCCTGTGTCAGGTAAAAATACCCACATATGTGCTCCATTGACACTGGAAAAGAATGGGTTAACATAACTTTTGCTAACGCAGAAAAAGCAAGAAGCTGGGCTGCACTGGGGCATGCACAGAGGCTGCTTATTGGAGGTAAAAACCCAGAAACAGAAACTCTGAAGTCATGCAGCTGTCAAGCCCACAAAGGTCAGAGGTTGAGAGCCCTCCACTTGGTCATACAGCCTAGAGGTTGACAAGTGTTAAATACACATTTTCTTAATAGCCTAAAAGTCTCAGCACTGTGGAAAAACAAAGTCATAAAATCCATTAGAAGTTAACTTAATGAGCACACAGAAGACTTAAAAGAATAAGTTCCCCTGCAGCCTTAGATTTTTTTAGATCTTTTACAAAAACAGATGACACGTGTTTTAGAGAGAATGTAAAGCAGAAAAACATTTGTTGTGCAGACTTGATGTCTGTCACTTAGGTTTAGAATTAAACAGAAGAAGTTAGATAATGGTAAATTAGGTGTGTACGTGACCACCAGTGTATAAAAGTGGCCAGAAATAAAGATGTTTGCTACATGCCACTCTTGAGTTGTAGCCTGCTTCTTGCACTTTTCACATTACAGAAGTGAGCTTGCACCTGAGGCAAAGCTGCTGTCCCTTCACATCTCTGGTCATGCAAGATGCCTGTAGTCCCAGCTACTTGGGAGACTGAGGCAAGAGAATAGCTTAAGACGAAGAGTTGGAGGTTGCTGCGAACTGTGACACCATAGCACTCTACCGAAGTTGACTCACCAGAGTGAGATTTTGTCTCTGAAAAAAAAGTACTAAAACTAAGATGTATGGGAAAATATAAAAACAAAGATTTATGACATAAGCCTAACTAACCACAAAATTCTGCTTCTGTACAATGCTTACTTGTTAACCCCCACCCGAATGCACCTGGACAGCATTTGTGTTAACCAGGATGCAGGCCAAGCTCTACAAACCTGACTCCTTAAGCACTTGGGGCTGCTCTCAGAAACCCCATGTAGGAACACTAAGGCAGTCACTGGCCAGCTCCTCAATAAAGGGACTCTCCTGTAAATTTGACTTGCGTACCAGGGTGGTCTTTGTGGAATTCCTGGGCACAACACTATCATACCATGGCACAGGGTGACCTGTGTGAAATCTTGCTTCTCCTTCCAGATTCTCCACCCAAGGCCCCTGGCTTCCACTATGTTTCTAGTGGTGTGACAAAGGTCCCAAAGGACATGAAGAGGGTCTGGAGTCAGGCTATTGTTCTCCTGTAGTAGAGCAAAAGTGTTTATTACAGTGGAAAGACCTTCCTGGGCATCATCCAGCCTAAGATACAGACGCCTTTTGACTGGGTCCAGATCCCACCCCATCTCTGGGCTCCTGGCTGGAAGAATTCAGTCTGAATTCAAAGAGGCTGAAGAGGGGAGAAAAAGCTACCAACACATACTGGACTCCAGCTACAAGTCAGTGTGAAAGAAAATAAATCATGTCCCAAAAGAGAAAGATAAAATCGAGATTGCTCACCTTTTTTATTCATGCTACCATCTGTCTGGATAAAAACAGGTTCCTGCTATTTGTTGTCATCCTACATTTTTAAGAAAAAGTGGTTGGTAAAGTATCTTGGCATAACAATGCACAACAGATAAAGAAGATGACAACTTATACCTGCTGTATGAGGTGCTGTAGTTTTATAGCCTGGTCAATACATTAAAACCCAAACAATTTCAGTTTGTCTCATCCGGTTAAAAGTTAAAAGCCTTAAGGAGTCCAGGCGTGGTAACTCATACCTGTAATCCCAGCACTTTGCAAGACTCAGGTGGGTGGATTGCCTGACTTTAGGAGTTATAGATGAGCCTGAGCAAGAGCAAGAACACATTTCTAAAAAAAAAGTAAAATAGCCAAGTGTTATGGTGGGGCCTGTAGTGGTGGAGGTCAGAGGCTGAGTAAAGAAGATTGTTTGAGCCAAAGAGTTTGAGGTTGCTGTGAGCTGTGATGCCACCACACTTCACTAAGAACAACAAAGTGACACTCTATCTCAAAAAGAAAAGAAAAAGAGAGCCTTAAGGATATTATGTAAGCTTTCTATCTTCTAGCATTCATTTTCTCTCTTTTTTATTTATTTATTTATTTAATCATAGCTGTGTACATTAGTGCAGTCATGGGGTACAGTGTGCGGGCTTCATATACAATCTGAAATATTTTCATCCAACTGTTCGAAATAACCTTCATGAGATTTTCTCGTTTATTATGTGAAAACATTTGTGTTCTGCATTTAGTAGGTTACACCCATCCCTTCTAAGATGCACCATAAGTGTGATCCCACCATTTTCTCTCTCTCCACCCACCCACCCCCTCCCCTTCCCTCCCTTACCCCTTTCTCCATATTCTTGTACTACAATTGGGTTATAGCCTACATATGAAAGCTATAAATTTGCTTCATAGTAGGGCCGAGTACATTGGATACTTTTTCTTCCATTCTTAAAATACTTTGCTAAGAAGATGGTTTAGCATAGTAGCTAAGCATTCAGATTTGGAGTCAGATGTAGGATCCAATGCCTTAGCCCACTATTTATTAGCTGTGGTCTTGGGGTAATTTAATATCCCTAAGCCTTATTTTCCTTGTTTTATGGTTTTTATGAGGAAGAAAGGATTTTTTTCAATGTAGATAAATGCCTACATATAATAAGAACTAAATTAATGACAATATTTCCTTCTGCACACAGGGAAATTATTATTATTTGTCTATCTGCTTTTTTACCCCTAGCAGATCTGCAAAGTTCCTGAGAATAGAGCTATATCTAGTACTAGCCAGCTGAAGGAATCCTGAATTAATAAAAGACTTCTGCATTCCAGCCCCATTTCTAGGCTTCAGCTTCCTTAATTGGTAAAACGAGGACTTGCTAATAAATATTTAACAAGCTGATGAAATGAAGTAAGGTATAAAACTCTGTATTGCAAAGGTAGATGATCAATAAATGTCTCCCGAATTGAGTGGGTAAAGATTGTGAGTATAATGGATTTGAGTGGAGAGCATTTTCCTGATAAATAGCTGAAGTTGCTCTCTGTAGAGAAAAGAGGATTAGACATCGATAGTCTTCTCATCCTCTCTATAATGACAATGATTCTTTAAAGGAGTCTCTAAGATAAGACTTTGAAAGGGGCTGTTTCGCTGCAGTGTGTAGAAATAAAGCTGCCCTATAACTTTCAACAGAAGGAAAAGGAATGTGATGAATGGCCCTGAAGTTCCCTTTCCTTAACCAAGGTTAGATGCCAGGATACCATAGGAAGCAGACATTGCCTAGCGAAGTTTACAGAGTAAAGGATTTATGTAAGTACCAAGGGCTTTTAACAGTATTTTTTTTCTCTTTTTTTTTTTATTAAGTCATAGCTGCATACATTAGTGCAATCAAGGGGTACAATGTGTTGGCTTCATATACAATCTGAACTATTTTTATCAAACTGTTTAACATAGCCTTCCTGGCATTTTCTCAGTTATTATATGAAGACATTTGTTTTGCATTTACTAAGTTTTGCCTGTACCCTTCTAAGATGCACCATAGGTGTGGCCCCACCAATTACCCTTCCTCTACCCCAAACTCCCCCCTCTCCTCCCTTCCCATATTCTTGTGCTATAGATGGGTTATAGCCTTCACATGAAACCTTTAACTTAGCTTCATAGTAGGGTGGAGTACATTGGATACTTTTTCTTCCATTCTTGAGGTACTTTGCTAAGAAGACTATGTTCCAGCTCCATCCATGTAAACATGAAAGAAGTAAAGTCTCCATCTTTCTTTAAGGCTGCATGATATTCCATGGTATACATGTACCACAGTTTACTAATCCGTTTGTGGGTCAATGGGCACTTGGGCTTCTTCCATGACTTAGCAATTATGAATTGGGCTTATAAACATTCTGGTACAGATGTCTTTGTTGTAGTGTGACTTTTGTTTTTCTGGGTATAAACCTAGTAAAGAATTATAGGATCAAATGGAAGGTCTATTTTTAATCTCTAAGTACTCTCCAAACATCCTTCCAAAAGGAACATATTAGTGTGCATTCCCACCAGCAGTGTAGAAGTGTTCCCTTTTCTCCACACCCACGCCAACATCTCTGGTTTTGGGATTTTGTCATGTGGGCTAATCTCACTGTAAGAAGTAATGTATCATCCATGAAATTCCACTTTATTTTCCACTTTATTTTTACAATTCTGTAAGAAGCAATGTATCATCCACGAAATTCCACTTTCTTTTATTTATTATTTTTTTTATTTATTTAAAATTCCACTTTATTTTTACAATTCTGTAAGATTGTAAAAATATGTATCATCCCTTTTCTGTTAAGACAGTATTTTAAAAGAAAGTGTAACTTCATGGATGATACATTGCTTCTTACAGAATTGTTGTCTCTCTCACTCCTGCCTATTCAATAAGGCCCAGCCTTTTTGCTTTCTCTTCAGCCCAGATGCTGCTTCATGAGTTGGTGAGTCTATAAACATCTCCAGATGGATGTCCAAGGTCCTTCCAGTTGCAACTGCTATTACTGGCTCATGGCTGCTGGAGAATTTATCAGAAAATGGAGACATGTTATTGAAGTTAATAATAGTCTGTGTCGGGCCACAGCTGTGTAACATACTCAGTAATGGACTAAAATTTCACAAGCAGTTTCATTGTCCAATAATTAAAAGGAACCAACGAGGATAGGGTACAAAAAATTCTTGGCTAAGCAAAGCATGTTGCCAGAAAAAAAAAATAGTGAAAAGAAATAACTATAGGACATATCATTTTAAAAGTAGATTTCTTTTCCAAAAATGAGACTGCAATTTTGATGATATTTTTAGACTTCTGAATGATGGCCTGGCAGGATGGGTGGTGACTATGTCAAGCTGATGACCCCTCTGTACATTGTTGTTTAACTGGTGGTTGTTATCACACCTCCTGAGAAGGTCCTTCATGTATCCTCTATTCTGCTCCAGAATCATGGGGAGACTGTATTTCCTTCACCTCTTTGGAGTTAGACGTTAACTATGGGACTTTTGTGATTTAATGAAATATAAGACATAAGTGACTTCTGAGAAGTTTTAAAAGCAGCACAGGATGGTGGTGTTCCCTTCACCTCATCAGGATGATCTCTGAGGCACAGACAAGATGGAAACTTTGTCCTGCTGGCTCCTGCACATTTGTGGGAGCACAGCTTCATTCCTCAACATCTAGCCTATGTGAGGAACAAGCTTTTGTTGGCATTTGACCACAGATACTTTGATTGTGTCCGCAGTATAATGTAATGAATTCTGATTAACAGAGGCTTAATCATTCATTACATTTAAATCAGTTAATGCAATCCTGGTGATGGTCTGAGAATCGAGCATTTTTAAAGTGTTCAGTAGACGATGAGGGTAGCACAGATCAAAACATGACTCCAGAGTTCTCATCCCTGAATAGTTTCAAAACAGCCCATGTGCTGAGATGAAGAACCCATTTCTACGTACTGTGAAGAATAGAGACTCTACCCTCTGCTCATGTGGGATTCGGGTACCACCATGTATCTCAACCACATTTAATTATTTTAAAAATCTCTGGAAAGGGACAAGAATAAGAGGTGCCTGGAATGAGTGATAATCAATCACCTTTTATTGACACTGCACTTGAGGAAGAGACAAAAATAGTAGGCTTGTGCTTGGTTCCACGTTTCTTATAAAGCCATGGCTGGCAGTGAAATCCACAAGACAAAGAGATGCAACTCACTGAACTGTGCACTATGAAGGGTGGTGCTCTCTAGATGAAGATTTTTATATCAATTGAACAATGTTAAAAATGGCAGGAAGACAAAAGAAAGGGCTTAGATAAAGAAAAAATATTTTAGGAAAAATGGTATAGGGACAATATCAGATTTTTATGGGCACGAGTTATGTACTAAAATTTTTTGAGCTGTGCAGGATCTTAGAAATCCCCTAACACATATATTTGATTTGATGATCTAGGTTTAGGATGTACACAAAAGTGTAAGTGCTCACATATAATATTCACACATAATTTCTTCCAGTAATTAAATAATAAGTACATATTAGGCCCACTAGAAGCCTTTTAATTAAGAGCATGCCTTCCTGATATGCTTCAGTCTGTGCCTTGCAAATATGGAAGAACAAATTGTAAATGTCTCCAGCAGTCTTTAGTCAAAAGGGGGCAATCAAAATTTTAAAGGCTGACCTGGTACAGCATACTGTTATGAAATTAATAGTGACAGCCCTAATGAAATCCTTTAATGTGGTGATTAAAGAGATCCTATGAAATACAGTGAAAGCATAATTTCAAAATGCATTCTTAGCCCTGAAGAAGTGAAGGTTAGGCAAATTATCTGAGTTTTTAAAACTCTTTTTCATTAATAATTGCTTGCATTTGTATGGGATTTTAATTTTTCCAAAGTACTTTCATAACTTCCACCTAATGATATCCTTACACCACCTATGTTAAGTAACCATGGAGGGAGTAACAATTTCCATCTACCATTGTGCAAACAGCTTCCAAAAGTGATTATTAAAGGGTTTGTTCAAGGCCAAGCAAATCAGTGAGGAAACTAGCTCAGGAGACCACATTCCTAACTCCAAACCCAGGCAGGTAACCAATTCCAGTGGATCATGAAAATACTTCTTGCTCGGGGAAAATCATTCTCATAAACAAGACTTTATTGTAGATAGGGAACCACCACTTGAAGTAAGAAAGAGGAAACTTTGAGATGGTTTAAAGATAAATAATAAAAATGAATGCATGATTGAGAAATACATCCTAGGAGGATAATGCCCTAAAACTTATTCGTTGGGAAATTTCAGCCTCATGGACAAAAGACCAAGCAAGCATTCTCTCACATTAACTCTACAAAGAAACAACACACAGCTTTTCTATGTTCAAAATTTGAAACCCGGCAAAATACTTTACATCAGAAGATATGGTCATTTTGGATTGCTAAGAAGATCCTAGGATAAGAATTTCTAGATGCTTGTATTGTCAGATGGTTTGTGCCAATCTGTTCCTGAGAAATTTTAAAGGTTGGTTACAGAGCATAATTAATTTTGGTATGATAGACTCCAAAGTAAAAACAAACAAAAAATGCAATTGACACCTGTGATGGTTCACTCCCATCATATCTAAAGGAGACTTTATTTTAAATGGAATGGAGCCATTCTTGAGACACAAGAAGCCTTGGTCATTACATTCTGCTGACAGAAATATTCATTTGGAATTTTTAGACATCTCAAAAACTAATTCAAAACCAGCAGCATCTTATGGAATCTGTACAAGTTTCCATCCATCTCAATAAGCCACTGTACGCGTGCATACATGAGATAAGTTGATAGTACTAAAGTGGTTCCCTGTGTTTGCTATTGACCTGGAAGCACAGTGTGGCTGAACACACACAATAGTCACATGTTTTAAATGTTTCTATCTATAGTGGTCAATAATTGCAACAGAATTGCTGTAAATAAAGGAAATTTTTTTAACAGATAGTGACACTTCATTCTGAAAACAAAGTGCAATAAGAAAGCAAATAAGACTCATCTGATTTTTCCAACTGTAGATACCACCATCATGACTAATTGCTAAGAGCGAGCCAATCAGGCATCGCTTATAACCCATATATAACATACAGTATTATATAGTATTTTACATAAGGAACACCTGAAAATGGCAAGAAGATAACGTGGAAAATGACCAATCTACCTTTTGGAATAAGAACTATGAGACTTTATACATGTGATTATATAAAATGAACTTTAAAAATTGGTTTAAATGTTTCTAATTCTTTAACATAGAACTACGTACCCTTAAATACATGCCTCAGAGAATAAATCTGGTCAATTGAAGACATTACTGTGCTTCATAACCGAGATCTTAAGTGTTGATGGTTGACTGGTTTTCAAGGAAAGATTAAAACACTGGCTGAGTGACTGATTTGCTAAGTGCAGTAATGACAGAGATGATGTGATTGGCTGTCTAGCCCCACCTAACCTCAGCATTCCTCATGTTCTATATCTATAGCAAGCATATATTGAATTTGGTAGGAAAAAGTGCCCACTTTTTTCTACCCTAACAAATTATAAGTAAGACTTACCACCACCAGTTTACTCACTAGTGGTTTGATGGAGGGGTAGGGATACACTGCCACAGAAGTTTTGCCAACCATGGGAGAAGCATGCTAATATCAGGACTGCTTAAAAGGATTCAGGGTGTTTCTAGACTTGAGAACCATGGTCCTTCCTGCCGAGAATTGAATGGAAAATAAATCCATGGTGCCCCATGACTTTCTAAATTACATAAAAACCTCTGTCCCAATGTAGGAACTCAGTGCATGGCTGGATTCCCATTCTACATATATTCAATATTATGATTACTGAACAGGGATGCATGGAGCCCATGCAGAATTATTGTAATATCTGGACGGAATATACTTTTACTGCCATCTCTGTTCTTAGAGTCCCTTCCACTATTTCTCATATATCTTCTTCCCTTGTTGATCAAGTTTCAGCCAGATAGAGCTTGTCAAGAGGGTAATAGAAATAAAGCATAAGTTGCCATTTCATCACTAGTGACAGTCAACTGATTGTGGCATGACTTTAAGTACCTTATAGGATTCGTGTGAGAATTAAATGGAAATAAATGCTAAAAGCATTGAGGAAGTTGTAGGAGTTATTAGTTTTCCTCATACCCCACAGTTTCTCCGAAATATCCTGTGAAATTTCCTTCCATTCCCTAAGAAGCTTACTACTTAGCCAAGAATTCTGTATCACAAAATTCCCAAAGAGCTGGTCTAGCAGAACCTTCCCTGAGGAACAGTGGAGAAGAAAGAGGAAGTACAGCAGCACCAGACTCCTCTTTTGTCAATGAATTAAGGACAGAATGGGAGCACCCAAGCACTTGTATATTTTGTCTGCCCTATTCCTGTAGAGCTAGTCTCGTGCAGGCCATGGCCCTTGTGACAAACAAGACAAACCCAGGCACTATTTCTCAGAGCTCTGCTCCCAGGCTGTGATAATTAATAAATGGGATTAGTTCATAGCCTAAACCATGCCCTTGTCTATGTTTACATACGAGGGTGGGAGGAAGGGTGGTCAAGGACAGCTGTTCCAAGGAAGATTTATGTTGAGATTTGATAAAGACACTGGAATTCATTGGTGAAGTGAAAAAATATTCCAGACAGAAGAAAACACTACATTTAATAACCTTACGAGTCAAATGACCTTTTGAAAACTGCCCCCCCCCTCCACTGTGAATGAGAGTGGGTGGGGCAGCAGGTGCATTAACACAGCAGGCCTTGTAGACCAGGTCACCAGGCATGGAGCCCACCATGCTACAGATGCTCACAAATGTCCTTCAAATGAGAATGAACTTCTGGAAACAAGACACTCATGGGCTCATTGAGGCTTGTGTTAGCTAAGGAGCCCCTTTATCAGGAAGGCTCTCTGAGTCTAATTTCCAGGCTACATGAACTTCCTCTCCCCCTGCTGGCCATCTGCAGCACGTATGCTATGTCCTCTCAAATCTGAATGAACAAATGAAACACCTGGAGACCTTACATGTAGATGCTAAGTTAGTTAATCTTGGGGAGGGCCAAGATTCTACATTTCTACCAAGCTTCTGGGTGATGCTAAAGGTATTGGTCCACAGACCATACGTCAGAGAGCAGGCCCTTACTTCCGCTCTATTTCTAAGACTGAATTTCTAATCGTGCTATCTTTTGGATGTTGGATTTCTATCTATTTTTATGTTCTGACTGAGTTTGTGGCTAGATAATTCTCCCAAAGTTTCAATCCCTCTAGACCTGAGGCCCTGGACACAAACTTCCAGCAGTCTTGAGAGTCTGAAATCTTCTTCCTGAGCTTCAGCGTGGAAGCTAACCCTCTTGCTTCAATGCCCCAGACTGATTTCCTGTTTGGGTCCATAAGGTACATGTGATTCTTAATCTATGTTGCTGTGTTATCTCTGATTTTCTTGTAATGCCTATCTTCACCTCTGTTAGACTAAACTGGATACTGCCTGCACACCTGTAGCGGGGCTGGTTATCTGTCTTGGTACTGTGTGGACCTGCCCAGTAGACTATCTTCCAATTGCCTAACATCTACATTTGTCCCTTCAGGGTTTCTCAAGCCCCAGTGAGTAGTTTTAGGTCTAGATCCTTCTCTATAATCCCTTTCTCACCTTCTTGTCAGCTAATGCTTTAATATCCATTTGTATTAGGTGTTTTGTGCTACTTCAAAAGAATACCATAGACTAGGTAATTCATAATGAACAGAAATTCGGGTTGGCTTAGGATTATAGAGGCCAGGAAGTTCAAAATCAAGGGGCTAGCATCTTGTGAGTACCTTCTTGCTGTGTTATAACATAGTGAAGGCATCAGATGGGGGAAAGAGAGATAGTGAAAACTCAACTCATCCTTTCACAAGTAACTCACCTCTGAGATAAAGAACCTACTCTCATGATAAGGGCATTAATCTTTTATCAAGGGCAGAAGCTCATGATGTAATCTCTTCTTAAAGGACCCACCTCTCTGCTGCATTGGGAGTTAAGTTTCCAACACAAGAAACTTAGGGGATACGTTCAACCTGTAGCAATATTTGTGGCAAGAAAGAATGTTTCAATACTGGAAGCAAGAAAGATATTCAACTCCATCAAAGATATACACTCAATAATGTTCTTATCAGTAACCAGATGCCTTACTTGAAAGTGATTTTCCATCTATGAACATGAAATTTATGTAAACTGGTGTATTCAAAAGTCTAAATGCTTATATTTTTTCCTAATCTACTAATTATAATCATCCTTATAACTTTTAGATGAACTGGGTATATCAATTCTGAAACCGTGCCAGGAAAAGGAACCCATCAGCTTTGTTACTTGTAGTTGGATTATAAGATTATACTCTGGCAAGGCTAATGAAAAAAGCCATCTGCTAAATATATGTTTTTCATCCCCTCAGGAACAATCACAAAAGCTATTAAAAATCATGACAAAATCAAACATTGAGAATAATGCGCTCATGTTTAAACATGACTCTTCCACTTGACAAGAGTAGCCTTGACAAACTGCTACTCATCAATGCTTTCTAAACTGATAGGGATATTCAACATCTTTCCAGCAATGTTAAAAGACAGTTTGCAAAATTATCAGCTCACAGTGAACTTGCAGGGAAGTTTCTAATCCTAAGGAAAACAGGATCTCTTGGGGTTCATGGAAATTCAATGTTCATGAACAATTAAAAGATGGTTTTTATAACTCAGGCCTGCTCTTAGAACTTATTTATTCATGACTTTTCCTTTCTTGTGA
This sequence comes from Arctocebus calabarensis, assembly GCA_963573935.1. Taxonomy (NCBI): domain Eukaryota; kingdom Metazoa; phylum Chordata; class Mammalia; order Primates; family Lorisidae; genus Arctocebus; species Arctocebus calabarensis. The sequence continues at coordinate 22,328 of CAUYON010120643.1, forward strand.
AGCTTCATGATATTATTCAAAAGAGGTGATTTCTTAGTTTTGGTTATTTTTGCTCTTGCTTTATTTTCAATCAAGACCTGTGAGGGTACACAAAACAAAATCTAAGGTACAAATGTGTTGGCAACTGTTTTCTGTGATGTAAACTTGCAGATTTAAATAGCAATGATGGATACTTTCCAGATCTGGGAGGGGGCGGGAAGCTGTCCGGTATTCACTTCCTCATATTCATTTGAGGAAAAATATTCCCAATTACTCCCTGAGAAAGGGCTGCCCCTGCCCTGTTTGTGGAGCCATGGGATAAGCCGGCTATTCTTGACTTATTGCCAGCTCCAGGGATCAGCATTTGGTGCAGGCATGACCTGACCACTGTGATTGGTTCAGAGGCATTTCTTTAAAATGAGACTTCTGCCGGACTACTGGGGGAGAGATGGGGGTTCTTTCCTGCTCTTGAATATAAGAAGATACAGGCTTTTCTTGCCTCAGCCATCTTGCCATCAGAGAGTAAAGCAAGTCTGAGAATTCAACCAAGAAAGAGAAAGTGGAAGTGAGAAGTGGAGAGAGAGCTTGAGATTTGCCTGAACTCCTGGCCTGACGCAAGCCCTTTTGCTGATTTTTTAATTACTTGGATCAATAAATTCAATTTTTGCTTAAGGAAGCTTAAGTTGGGTCTTCTGCCTGCAATCAAGAGGAATACTAACTAATGCATTATGTTAAACGAGGCTAGGATGGAGAGAATAAGAATGCCCCCAAAATATAATCCTTGTCATAATGTACAAGACCTAGGAATATTCTCAGTTACCAATATGTAGAGAATACAGAAAGATAATTACCTCTGAAGATCACTCCTTTTTACAGATTTATGTCTGTAGGTCAAAAGCCTGTTCAATTACTTATTTAAAAGTCAAGTACTTTTTTTTAGTGTCATTTAGACTCACACGTTAGTTATGACCTCAAATTGGGTGGAAGTAAAACCATTAGAGAATATGTAAAGATATTTTCTATAGAAAAATTAAAACTTGAGATGCCATTTTATTTAAATATTTTACCCATAGTTAAAAGAAGAATTGAACTAGTTTCAACTTTTTGAACACTGACTTGCTCACAATTATTTTTTACTAAATATTTTGCAATAATATATATATCTAATATGTTAGTATTTAATAAGTTTTATGTGTAGTATGTTGTTTCAGACTACTTAAAAAGAGAAAAATATAAGATGTATATTATACACAGTTCACACCAAACTGTCATGCTCAATCACCCATGCACTACCTTCCAAATTCTATTAATGAAGAGAATGACATTCAGGGGTTATGGAACACAGTGGAAGAACCATATTTTAGCAAAATGTGTACACAAGCTGAATGTTAGATGTGGCATAATTTACCTTATAACATAAGACCACTACTTACTGTAACTACTGTGCCACATTCTGTAAGATTTATAACATGGATTGAAAGAAGTAGTTTAAGATGATGGATCTATATCTGATATTGTTATAACACTGGTATGGTATTGGCATGCATTTGGGACTAACACAAAGCCATTACCTAGTTCTAGATACCATGATAATTTCAAGGAAACGTTATCTGGATAGTCTTATCTTTAGAAGATAGAAGGAAGAGCTCAGACTTTGGTCAGAGTTTGCTAAGAATTTGGACACACCTATATACTGCTATGTGACCTTGAACAAGTTAATTATCTAAGCCTGTATTTCCTCATGTTAATAATGAGATAACCATTTTCACTATAGTGTTATTACTATGATTATACATCCAACGCTTGATCAATGAGGGTATAAAGTCACAGCCTGCTCAGGACACCTCTGCAAGACCAGGTCTGGAGCTGCCTGGGGAGAGACCTTCCCTGTGACTACATGGAACTCAACTTCTTCTGTTGAGTCCTGCTTTCCTCGTTTTCAGGTGTTGATCACAATACCACTTAATGTCCTAAATGGAAATCTTCTTCATAGAGTCTATGTTAGGAAAGACTAACCCAAAACATTCTCACATACTAAGAATTGAATCAATATTAGCCATTATGAAGATGGTGTTTATGAAGATGAAGAAGAGTATAGAAATAGGAACTTCATTGTTTCATTTTGACAAAGTCAATCTTAAATATGTATAGAAACTGGCTCCTTAAAGTGTGATCTCTAATAGCACAGGACAACTCTCATGTTAAAAGCAGAGCTGCTGACAATTATGACTGGCTACTCTCCACTAACAATCAGCTTAATTAGTAGAGTGTATCTAAACTGACACTTCCATTTTCAACATGGTGATTATTTGCTTAGCTATTTCTATTTTTTAGATTTTATCACATTGACTAAGTGTTGATCAAAAATTTTTTTTAAAAACCTCCCTCGACAACAGTTTCCTCTAAGGGCCTTTCATAAACTAATATTCCATAATTCTGTAATATTGATGGCGATACCTGAATAATACATTCTCTGAGAAATAAGGTCATTTAAATACCAAACTGTCCTTGAAAATGCTACCTCATAAATTATGCAAAGCAGCAGTAGTGTGAAACAAGTAATTCTAGTCACAATAGGCAACCTGCAATTGAGAAAGCATTAGAGTGTCAGGAAAAATAATCCCAGCGTTTGTCCTCTCAGAATCAGAGGACAATGATGCATAGCATGGCTTAGTTTCGGATACTGGAAAGCTTCCAGTGATGGATAAACATTGTCATACAAATTGGAGTGCTGGGAAAGACATTGGAGATGATCCCATCAAATCTCTGTTGGTAAATGAACTGAGGGCCAGTAAAATTAAAGGCCTTGCCCATGGCCATCTACCTAGTAAGGGACAGAGCTTATATTCCAAAACAGCTCTTTGCACTTTTCTGGCCACTTCACCTTGACTCCACTTACATGTTCTTCCTTTTTTTTTAGATGTTGGGCCAACCCAAGAAAACTCCTTCCTCCCCCCCCCCTTTTTTTTTGGGACAGAGTCTCACTTTACCACCCTCGATAGAGTGCCATGGTGTCACAGCTCACAGCAACCTCCAACTCCTGGGCTTAGGCAATTCTCTTGCCTCAGGTTCCCAAGTAACTGGGAACACAGGTGCCTGCTACAATGCCCGGCTATTTTTTGTTGCAGTTTGGCCAGGGTCAGGCTCGAACCCACCACCCTTGGTATATGTGATCACCACCCTACCCACTGAGCCACAGGCGCTGCCCTTTCCTCCTCTTTTTTATTTCATCAATTATTCTCTGTGCCTAGCCTGAGCCCAGGAAGGTGTCTTTTTCTCTAATATCCCTTTACAAAATTTCCATCTGGGAATTTCTACAAGATATACATTTTTCTATCATATCTGAAATTACTAACTATTATAAAATAAGGTATGATGCCATAGTACACAAACTCAGGCTTTTAATAAATCCATTTGCTTTCTCTATGGCTTTTGCTAATACTAACAAAGTTATAGACAAATGTAGTGAAAGTTAAAACAATCTCTTCACTTACATGTATCAGTGTAGTCTTTGGAATAAAAGAATAAAGAAAAATATTTTGTCTGGTTCACAAAATACTATTTTAATGTAAATGTAGGCCCCAAGTAGTCTCAGACAATTTGATAAGCTAGCAGGTTTTGGAGATGTTTTTTCTAAGCATTTTACAAAGTTTGATAAGTGATACTATACACTTTAGATTTAAATAGTTCTCAAAGCCACCTTGTGAAGGTTATTAAAAGGTACTAAGAAAGCAAATTTTTAAAAAGCTGAAGATTAATTTTTTAAATAAAGATTTTTAAATCATTCAGATAAAAATGGTTTTGACTGACTTTATGGATGAGAATTTAAAGTCAATGGGATAATCATAATAAACTGAAGGTGGATCAAATGTTCTTGAACAACAAAGTGTTTTCAACAGAACTGAAGTATACAACACATTTTAAGTTAACCCATAAACTCTCTTAACATATATAATTTATCTGTACCAAATATATCCTTCAAGACAAACATAATTTAGCCTGGTGGCAGTTTCTAAGGCAGATGTTTCTTAATGAGCTGACACTAAGTGCTATCATTACCAGTGCAGTGAATTCCATACAACACAGATACACAGAGACTTATCTAAGTCCTTTGAATTACTCATGGTGTAGATCTTTTGAGAGTTTCATGTACTTCCATCTTTAAACACATGCATGCTCCAGATAAGAAGAACATTTCAGGTATCTCAGTGATCCTGGAAGGGGAGGGTGGGAAACTCACTCGTTTTTTTCTAATCATTATATTCTATAATTTTTGCCAATTTTCCTATGTTGTTCTGCCTTAATAGAAATAAAAGGTATAGACATCTGTACTGTGTTTAGTTCTTGATGTTAACTTACATGCTGCCAGAATATGTTCTTTCTCATTCAGAAGATTCCTTCATAGCATACATTTTATAAAAACAGATGAGAAAGTAAACCTTGTTAGCAATACTTTTGAAACCAGGTTTTTACCTGCCAATATACTGCTATGGCTAGGTGGTCATAAGAATATTTGTTATATGTTAAGGCCAGCTCGGTAGGAAATCAAAATAGTTACTAGTCAAATAAACAATTTCAATCTGTTACAAAATGGAGAAAATCCATTAAATTTGGTCAAAATCAATCAGCTTTGATTTTCTAGTTAATTCAATTAGTTCTAGTAAGGAATCCATTGATGAACTACTGCTTAATAGGTATAATTTCAAAACGCTAATATTTGCTTCCATTAATTTTGTACCTGCCAAGAACAAGCTTCTGGTTTATCCCTTTAAATACATAATCTCATTTAATCCCTAGAACAATACTTAAAATTAGATGATGTCATTCACCTTTCACAGTGAGTGAAATAAGACTCAGAAAGGAAAAGCAGCCTGTCTGCTGACCAACGAGGAGTAAATGGCTGGTTTGTAGTTTACTATCTGGCTCCAAAGCTTTTGCAATTTTCATTCTACCATGTTGTTCCTCTTTATACATCATGTGCAAGGATTAGAAGAGGGTACAAGTCATAGGCCATCACAGACTGGCCTCTGCCTCTGGCCCTCTCCAACACTCCTGGAGGGCTGGCTGGCTGAAGGCAGAAAGTAGGGAGCAAAGTTGAGTTACACACATACCCACATGTTTTAATCCACAGGGGATTATGATGTGACCACCCTGATTCAAAACACAGCACGTCACAAATGGGGTTAGAAGTGCTAAGCCCTCTAGTGTAAATTTTCCCAAAGACTTAGACAAACATTAAGTATGTCTCTTCCCTAAGACCAAGCCATACCTCCTTGGGAGGATTAATTTAATGTGTCAACTTGGGGGGCCCGGGAGGCTTAGCCATTTTTGTTAGAAGTTAATTCTGTGTTTTTCTGTGAGGGCGTCTCTGGATGACATTAACACTTGAATCAGGAGGCTGAGTGAAGCAGACTGTCCTCCCCAATGTGGGTGGATGTCATACACTCCAGCAAGGGCCTGAATTTAAGAAAAGACAGAAAGAAGAATTTGTTCTCTGACTGCCTGCCTGAAAAGAGGCATCAGTCTCTGCCCTCAGACTGGACCATGTATCTTTGGCTCTCTGACTGTCGGGACTTCAGACTTGACTTGGAACTCAGGCCTTCAGTCTTAGGGTGGAACCACACCATGGTTCTCTTGGGTCTCCAGTTTGCCAACAACAGATGGAGGGTTTCTCACCTCCGTAACTGAAGAAGTCAGTCACTTACATAATAAATGAACAAACATGTACATATAGACATACACGTACGCAGGGTATCCCAAATTTAAGGTCTGATCTTGCTATTTCACCCAAGATGTCCTCAGACTCCTGGACTCAAGCAATGCTTCTCCTTCAACCTCAGCCTTCCAAGTAGCCAAGATTGCAAGTATGTGCCACTGTGCCCAGCTTCATTCTGTTTTTACACTTAATATTTACGCTGGTCATTCTTGAAAGAGCAAATGTGGCTTGATAACCATTTTCTGTTTGAATACCACTGACTGTCCCACAGAATGACTGACCAGTGCACACGTGTCAGTTGTGCAAATCACAGGCTCTGTTTATCTTTTGTTGAGGGGTTTAGGTGTTTGTGTGTTTCTGGTTTCCCACATCCGTTGCTAAAATGAATTGCTATGTGCTGTTCACAATCTCCCCATTCCTCTTCACTACCAAATCCAGTAACAAGAACAGAAGAACAGAAATCAACTATCGGCAGCTTATTTACCTCTGCAAGTGGAAGCAAACACCCAGTGGTAGAAATATGCCTTACTCAAAGTTACTCCTGGAAAGACAGACTGGATGTATGAAATTCATATTAATTACCCCCAAATAGCTGAGAATGAATAAAATAATAGGCTTATTAACATTCAATAGTGCTGCTTAGAATAGACAGGACTGGAAAGAAAGATTGAAGTTAGTTAAAAACAAGTATAGGTTCACTATTTGAGTTTTTTTCTCAGAATGAATCTTCTACTCCAAATTATTTTGGTAAGTCATTAATGACAATGTAGACTCAAGTAACAGGTCCCCTGGGTTAAAATTCTAGCTTACTAGCTATACAACTTAAGCAAGTTATGAGATTTCTCTGATCTTCAGTTTCTTCCTCTATAAATGAAAACTATGATACCACCTACTTCCTAGAGTTGTTTTGATGAGGAAATGACTTAAAACTCTTGTAAATGACAGCAGCAGTGATCTAAAGCAGCAGTCCCCAAGCATTTTGGCACCAGGGACCAGTTTCATTGAAAATCCTTTTCGCACAGACCTGTCAGCATGGTTTTGGTATGATTCAAGCGCATTGTATTCCCACCTCAGATCATAAGGTGCATGTAACCTAGATTCCCAGCATGTGCAATTTACAGTAGGGTTTGCGCTTCCACGGGTCTCTAATGCCACTGACGATCTGCCAGTAGGTGGCGCTCAGGTGGTGATAGGAGTGATGGGAAGCAGCTGAAAATACAGAGGAATCTTTGCTGGCTTGCCCGCTGCTCACCTCCTGCAATGTGGCCCAGTTCCCGACAAGCCACAGACTGATACTGGTCTGCGGGCCGGGGACTGGGGACTGCAGATATAGAGGACCACAGGGACAGAAAACTTGCGGTCTTCATTTTTAGCTTCAACTAGATTTACTAGTCCTTTCATTTTCAGAAGTTGTTTATTTATTTATCAAAGGTTTATCGTTGTTACTGTTCTTTTTGAGAGCTGGAAAACATGTCTTTGGATAACATACTACAGTGAAAGTATTTTGAAAAGCACTAAGTTTATATAGGTATAAAGAAATGGAACAGGGACAAAAGAGAGTAGGTGCCCGAGCCTTTTGACAAATTACGACTTTTATTAAGATAACAAAGTTTACAGCATCTGTTTTTCTACTCTGTAAATAGTTTTAAAGCCACTACTGGCTTGTTCTCTCCAGACAATTTTTAGAAAAGAATTATGCTATCTGTCTCAGTATGAGATAAAAAGTCTAGTTATCTTCATTCCCTATTCTCTAATGAAAACCTTATGATTCCACAAAAAAATCAATTTGATCTAAATGCTACACTCTTTTTGCTATTGCTGATAACAGTGCTGACGATGTGTGGAGTGTACATTGCGGACAGTGGCTGGAGCCCATTTTTCACCCTTTGAACATCCTGTTGATTGAGAGGACTGTAGCTCAAGACACTAAATGAGAGAAGGGATGGTGAGTGAGCACTGTGGTGTAGCACAAAGGATGAAAGGTCATTATGCATCATGACTTCTGTCTACAGGGGGCCAATGTGTCACTGCAGTGGTATCCCTAAATACGGGGGCATATTTATCACCATCTCAGAAACAGATCCCATGATCTCAGTTTCTCCTCTTATTTGCATCCCAAGCTTACAAGGTTGACATAAGCCTTCGCTTACAATTTAAAAAGTCAGTGCAACCAACAGTAGGCAGCTCTCCAGACCTTAAGACTCCTGAGATGAATGAGCACTAAGTCCTTGAATAGGCCACTTCCTGAAACACAGTACCTAGGATCCGCCCCTGTACTTCATTAGGGTACATCTCATTGAAAGGCTTTGCTTTCAAAGTCTCGACTGGTATAAAACACACATGGAGGACAAAGTCAGCAATATTTTGAATTTAAAATTCTGGATGTACTTTGAAGCACCCAAGTAGATGTCATGCACTTAAGACCTCCTGTCATTGCTTATATACTACACCGTATTTATTCATTAGGGATTTATTTACTATAGCTACACCTATTTATCTGCTCTCCATGTCCCTCCTACCTTCCTTCAATGCATGTCTTTGGTGTGAACCTAAATAATAATCCGATATTTTTATGCCGATGCTAACAGGCAAACAGAAAATTACACTGTACAGAAAGTAATTTCTTAACCAAAACAATGTACACACTGCAAAGGGATTTTATTTGTATTGCAATCCAATGACAGAACCTTAAATACAGGGTGGACATAAAGTTTGTGTGCAATTTACTTTGTTAAACTATTTTAAGTTGCACACAAACTTTACATCCACCCTGCATATGGCAGCATCGTTGTCTACCATCTACAGCTTCAACTGTGTGAGCAATAACTCAGGGCCTCAGAAACACTGAGGTAATTAACACTTGACAACGTGACAGTTCCTGCAGAAGTGTGATTGCAGGCCTCACCTTTTCAGCCCAGGGTGATCCCTAATAGGAGATTATGGGCCAGGGCTTCTGAACCCATTCTCCTCCTCCCTCTTAAAGTGATTACACATTGTTATCAGGGGTATTTGCAGGTGTTCTATTTAAAAGCACATAAAAAGGTTCCTAGGAAAGTAACATTTGGTAAAATGGTTTATAGTTATAGTATAGAAAAAGGGAAGGACTAAAGTTCTTGTTTTGATTGCTTACTAATTTAGATGGGTCTCTGAATGGTGATTCCTTTTCAAGAAAAATAGTGTCAATAATAGTTGTCTGTTGATTTCACAAGGCTGTGGAGAGAACCACCAATTATCAAACATGTGAGCCATAAAGTATACTGCAATTTTAAGAGGTGATTATTTTTCTACCTCTGTCCCTATCTTTTCTCAAGAAATATAGAGGCTTTATTACAAAGTGCTTGCTACGGAAAAAACAAAGAAAACTGAACAAAAGGTCTGTATGCACCTGGATGCCACGCACCTCAGGCTTATTAAATGGGGCTCTGAGAACCAGCCATGAGCATGTGGCCCTTCTGGAGAGATAGGAACAAATGAATCCAGGTAAAAAGAAACATATTAAACCAACCTGAGAACAGGCAAGGAACAGGTGGGAGATGCAGGGCCCTTTAAGTTTGTTTAATCTGGGGTCTCCTATTAGGCAAAATTCCAGCTTTCTAAAACTATTCTTCATCCTGAAGCAGAGAAGTGTCCTATAGATTTTGTCAAGATTAAAGAAGGTCAAAGAACTGAGAAGCCACATAAAGTCTTCTTTATAAAGACTTAGCAACTCTATCAGGGTTTTTAAGCAGGTTGAAGCTGAAGCGTCTTACACTTTATAAACACACATCTTCTTAATAGCTGCTACACTAGAAATGCAGGTGTTGAGGACTCTGGCCTTAGCACTAGACTTTTCAGAGACTGCCTCTCACTCTTCTGGTACTGATAAAATGCATTGTTGTGTGTGTTCACATTGATTGTATAGGAAACTTCAACAGTTCTCCATCCTTTGTGGAGATTCATCAATTCATTCTAAAATTCTGGACTTATGACAAGGAAATAGAAATATGTCTGATTGGACTTTGACAGTTGCAAATGGAAGACTAATCAAATAAGCAAGCAGAACCTATTATAGAATGGTGTTTTACCAAAGCTAAGCACCATTTGCTTCTGTTACCAGTTATATATACTCTGTGGGAAGTAATTTCTTGACAAAACAATATTTAGATTACAATGGGACTTTATATGTACCATTGTCCAAAGACAGCTCTTCTTACATGAGGAGTAGAAAAGAGAAGTATAAATACTCATACATTTATGGAAGAGTAATTGTCTATGCTCAAGCTGTATCAGCAAGGTGGACATTCTGAGTTGCTGGCGTGGGGTGGTTATACCTTGGTTATCCAACGCTTATGTCTGGCTGTAGTATGGAGCCACTCTACAAAGCTGCTTAGGCTCCTACAAAGCTGTTCACTACATAGTCTGTATGTTGAAGCTAACTGGCCCAGGTGAGAAATGAAGACTCTAGACCAGTGGTTCTCAACCTTCCTAATGCCGCAACCCTTTAATACAGTTCCTCATATCGTGGTGACCCCCAACCATAAAATTATTTTCATTGCTACTTCATAACTGTAATTGTGCTACTGTTATGAATCATCATGTAAATATCTGATATGCAGGATGTGTTTTCTGAGGTCTCAACCCACAGGTTGAGAACCGCTACTCTAGACTTAGTGTCAAAAGAGCTTATGAACAACTATTTATATGCTAACTAACTCACACTAATTACTAAAATTTAGCAAAGGAAACCATGATATTCTTCAATCCCAACATGTAATGATTTGTAAGTATTACAAGTTTATTTCTTCTGGAAGACTGTACATATATTAAGCCTAATTTTTACAGATTTCTTTTACCCTTTTGTTGGTTTAAATAATTTTTCACTTGAAAGGAATCCTATGTTGTTGTTACTTTGTTTTCTTAGAATAGAATTAAGCTTATTTTGTCCATTTATTTTGTGTCTTTAAGCATACACATGTATTCATTGCATTATGGCGGAACTGAAATAAGATACTGCAGGGATCTACTTACAGCAGGTAGTCTTTTTGTGACATCTTTTCTGGACACTTACTTTCATCTGCCAATCCAGTTTCCTTTTAGATTATACCCAATGGCTTCTTTCCCCTGATTCCTCCACACATTTATGATTTCTGATCCACTGGCTTTCCTATGATTTTTTTTTCCAACTCAACAGAGTCATTTTATTATCTGGCAGAAATAATATTTCTCTACCTCTTTTCTTTGGTACCTCTAGCTTAATGCACAGGGCACTTTATAAAAATGAACCTTGAAAGAAGAACGAGGTACTTCAAAAATCTTGTCAAAACTCGCACACTCTCAAAATTAGGTTAAAAGAAAAAAATAAAGCCTACTGGGCCTTTATAGGTTTTTAGGTAAGAAACACAGCCAACAACTCAAGTTTCTTCCAAGCTTCTGTTTGAAAGATTTCCTTTAAAAACTTCTAACCACTTATGATCAGACATACAGAGGAGAAATTATTTATTTTCATCTTTAAATTTGACATCATTTTCAAAGTGTCCTTTCTGTCCAGTGCAACCTGGGAAGGATGTGAAGGAATCCAAGTCTCCCAGGTGTCTAGATGATTTTAAAGGAAGCATCAGGGCCCCAGAATTGATTTTCTTTATTTAGAGAACTTAATAAAAATTGCCAATTATTTTAAGACTGGGATATATAAACTGACTAAAACCACCATGAGCTACATAATACATTAACCCAGGTAGTCATTCAATTTCCCTCTTGGCCATTAGTAATTCTGACCACTGTGTCATTTGTCCAAAGATTTCATATAAAGAGGAAAGAGATGAATTGTTACTTTATCACATTTTTTTGTTTCATGGACACCATTTTTCAAAATATCACATACATTAGAAATAAATTATTCAAGACTTCTTAATTGACAGAAAACCTAGAAAATGATGAATCCCTCTGAGTCTGGTCATTTAAGCTTACTTTGAAATTCCCTTAAATATACTTTGAAAACATGCTCCAGAAGTTTCTTGGTTTGCTCTTGAAACACCATATATATAATCTCCTTCATATTCAGAAGATAAAAATTTATATTGCTCTTTTCTATCCCTTACATAAACAATCTGGAAGTCAACATTTTTCAACTATAACTATCCACCAATAAGAACACATTCACTCCTTAAAAATTCCAAGGGTGAAAAGCAATAGTATGTCAATCAATGTGCCACCTATTTCACCCCTTTTTTCTTGTACTCAGACTCAGCTACTTACTTGTCCCCTATTTATATTAATAATCTATGCAGTTCAAACCACAACACACACTCTCATATTTATCATCCCCAATCAATTTCTTAAATGAAATGTGTTTCACTTCTGTCCTTCCCAACCACTCCATCACAAACTGAGGATGTTTTTCCCCTCAGGATTATAAACAGCTTTTGCTACTATATACAAGGTACTGAATTCTCTCTAGAAGGATATTATTTCTTCATTCTTTTAACAACAACTCCCGTGATAAGCAACTTCTTTTTTCTATGCCCCAATCCCCCTCAGAAATTACTTCTTAATTTCTTCTATGCCAATGTTCTGACCCTGCCTATGCAGTGCTCTTGTGAATATCCACACAGCAGCAGCTGACAAAACAGGATTCTGCAAAGTGCGAAGTATCTTAAAATAATAAGAATGACACTACTAAAACACCTTACTCCCAGTGGAACATCTGAGAAATAGCCATAAAAAAAATCTACCTCTAAAGTTAGACTACATTGATGTCAAGAGAAAGGTATTCTTCCACAGGAATCAGGACAAGCGTGAAGGAGTACTCCCCAAAGCTGGAAGCAGCCAGAATGTCACTGTAACCACACACTCAAAAATATGCTATAAGTTTATGAAAAAGCATTCAAGGGTTTTTTAAAATGATGAAGCAAGAGCCTAAGATATTTGTGAAGACACAAAATAAAGTGCTAAATCTATACAGATCCTAAACTATAAGAAAACTTAGTTGGCCTGTGAAAGCAATCAGATAAGCACTCGGAAGGTGGGGAGAATGGGAAGGCAAACAGTTGGAACTTATACCCTTGAAACCAATGTGCTCAGGGATAGGTCAGTAGATGTCACATATGATATAAATCCTGAGTTTGGATTCATTGAGGAGGGAAAAATCAGTAAGTGTTCTATTAAAAAAAACATAGAAACAGAGTTCACATGCAAGAAATATATAACCAGTTGTAAGCACCTAATAAGAGCATGCTGATCCTTTTAAAGAGGCACTAATTGATGGAAAAGTGGGCAGGTGACTTAGATAAACTACCGTGACAAACTCAAAGGTGACTGGCCAGGAAAAGGAAATATTATTCCAAAAGTTTTCATTGCTTTTTCTGTGTCAAGACTGTTACAAGCATGTGACCATCAAATGCACAACGTATCCTGTAGGCAAATCATCCCTCATTGCACCAAAATAACCGCTTTGGGAAGAGCTCTGGGTTAACTAGCCAGGAGTCTTCCCACACATACCCAATTTCTCCTACATACCAAAATCTTCCATCTCTTTGATGGTTTTATGCTCAATTCAGGCCTTACCTGCCTCAAAATAAAAATAAATGCCTTCTCTGAATTCTTATGCCTTTAACTCTTGCCCTAATTCTCTTGCCTTTCAGAATGAAGCTTTTCAACAACTCATATGAGCTTGGCTTCATTCAACACCAACACAGTTGGCACCCTGACTTTAATCAACAGCACTCACCTAGCTCTAAAACTGTGTTTATTCAGCATCTTAAAAGGTATTAAACCCTACTTTATTCTCCCTCCAAATACAACTTACTGATTCAAGCTTTTCTCATCAGGAAACTCCTGTCCTCATCCCCTTACATTATCCTTACAGAAGCGAACTTCTTTGATTTCCTGTCTCTGACTTCTGACCTATTCTGCTCCATTAACCACAAAATTGCCAAAATAATTTCCCCAAACCTTTTCCATTTCATTTCTTCAATCAATTACACAGGTAATTTCTGATTAAAGTTGGCAAATTGAACACACGTGTTTATCACCATTATTTCCTAAAACCCCATTAAAATGAGAGTAAAGACATTTCAGAAAATATAGTGTATCCCAAATGTTGCCCTCAAGTCTCCATGTATGGGGAAATGGGAAACTGTAGTTAACTGTACCTTTATTTACACAATATTCTCTCTATATTGTCCATCTCTTTGCAAAACTTATCTGCAATTTCTCATCTCCCCTATCTATGTTGACTTCTAGCAAGGACAAAAAGGCAGGAAGGGAAAAGGAGAAGATAGATGTCTTCCAGTTCAGGGAAACTGGAAAGAAGAGACAAGAGTATCATCTCACTTAACAACAGCACAGAGTGCCTAACTAAGACTTGGATTGCAGGAAGGAGATGCCAGACAGGGTCCCCTAAATGTTCCTTAGATGAACCATCAGAAAGAGTCAAAAGCAGAAATGGATGATTAGGTTGAAAACAAGGAGACTTATTAAAAAATCTACATAAGGAAAAAAAAATCTACATAAGGGCCCAGGTGCAGTGGCTCACGCATGTAATCCTAGCACTCTGGGAGGCCAAAGCAGGTGGATTGCCTGAGCTCAGGAATTTGAGACCGAGCAAGACTAAGATCCTGTCTCTACTAAAAATAGAAAAACTAGCTGGGCAATGTAGCTGTTGCCTACAATCCTAGCCACTCAGGAGGCTGAGGCAAGAGGATCTCTTGAGCCCAAGAGTTTGAGGTTGCTATGACCTCATGGTGAGCTATGACGCCATGATACTCTATCCAGAATGACAGAGTGAGACTCAACCTCAAAAAAAAAAAATCTCCATCAGGAACTGTTAGACTCCTCTAGGTCTGCTCCACACTCTCAACTAAGCTAAATGACAAAGGGAATATACATTGGATGAGCAAAATAGGGTAGAGATCCCCTATGAGAACTCCACTATACCAACACACATGCACCAAGGGCAATTGTAAGGATATGAGAATTGATTAGAGCTGAGCAATATCTTCATTATCATTTACTCCAAAACTTATGGGTAAGGATGAGGAAAGTTGAGCTTGTCAGTGGGAAGTGCCTTGCTCTAGTTAACAAAGCCAATATTGAAACATGAACCTCTTAACTCCCAACCCAGTGGTCTAATGTGGCTTTACAACTACAACCATCAAGACTGTAAGAAAACATGTTCAGAGGAGGATACCATCCTGGTGTTAAAAAGGAGGGTAAGAATGAATACCCCTCCAATAGAAGCTATAGGAGATGATAATATTTCAACAGTTTGGCTTCAGGTCTTTAGATACATATTATAGTTCTAGAGTTTGGAATAGAAATTTTTCAGCTCACTTTAGCCAAAAAGGATTTCCATTCTCTCCTGTGAGATTTAATATTTAGGAAGAAATCATATGGTTTATCTCCTGAGCTTACACAGCCTTCGTCACTGCTGCTCGCCAAGCCCCACCCTCAATGCCCCCTGCACCTCCATCACCTGCCACGTCTGACCAGATCTCAGGTGAAGTGGATTCCCTCTTTGAAATAACCCTGATCGAGTCACTCTCTTATGATTTTTTTAGTGGGTATTAGCTTTCAGGGACTGATTACACCTTGGTGAATTCGTGGAATTGAATGCCTTATTTTGTAAACCTGAGTAAAGACCCCTAAACCAAAGAGCAACTGCCAGCCTGGCCAGAAACAGTCAAGAAACTCTCCTTCTGGCCAGCACCTGTGGCTCAGTGAGTAGGGCACCAGTACTGAGGGTGGTGGGTTCAAACCCCACCCCAGCCAAACTGCTGCAACAACAACAACAAAAAGAAACTCTCTTTCCAGCATCCATGTCTCCATACTTACTGCAAAGCCCTGAACTTTTGCAGCAGCTCCAGTCTCCTTTCTTATTGTTTCCCATCCACTAGAACCATTCATTTCCTGCCAAAATCTCACTTACTTCTCAGTGTTTGCATAACTTTTCTAAAGTTATCCTGCAATTCTTTTAAGGCCAAGTTCAAATTTATTTTATGCAAATAGCAGTGTCTGCTCATCCTGCTCATTTCTTTATGGGACCTCCGTCTGGAGTTGGAAGCCTGGGATCTAAACCCCAGCTCTGCTCCTCACCTATGAGGACAAGCAATTTTAGTTCTCTGAGCTTCAGTTCCCTCATCCAGAAAACATGAACAAACCCATATCCTTAAGGGGAGGTAAACATTTATGAGATAATGAATACAAAAGTCCTTTTCAAGACACTAATAAATATTTGCTCCTACAATGATGTATATCAAAATGGAGTGGTGAGATTGCATACAAATTGGAATTAACAGTCACTGTTTACTGAGTAAAGAATTCAAAGTAAGTAACTCACTGAGCTCCATTTGTATTATCTAAGAAATTCATTCATTCAGCAAGTATTTGAGATGTCTATAAGCCATACACTGTTCTAGGAAATTGGGGAATATCAATAAACAAAACAGTCAAGAGTCACTATCTCTGTGGGATGGGAATAACCATAAAATCTAAATCATAGCATTATTATGGAGATTAAAAGAGATGTTTAAATCATAAAGTACTTTATAAACAGGGTTGTGTTCTACTAATGTAGGTTATTACTACTTGCACTGGTAAGATCATAAGCTGGAGTGTGATAGTTATGAAAGATCTCATCAATCTCATTAGGAAACCAAGACTTAGCTATGAGAACACACAGGATCATACAGACACAGAGTTGGTGCTAAAATTTGAGCCTTCTGCCTACCACAACAGTTCTGTTTCTCCTGCATCACAGCACCTCATTCAGTGGGGCACTAAGTGTGTGTGCTAGGGTAGTGAAGAAAATGTTCATAGTAGCATTATTCACAATAGCCAAAAGGTGGAAACGACTCAAATATCCATTGACAAATGAATGGAAAAAAATAATGCGGCATATGCAATCAATGGAAAACTATTTGGCTTTAAAAAGGAGTGGAATTTTGATAAATGAATATACAACATGACTGAACCATGATGACAATACACCAAGTGAAATGTGCCAGACACAACAGGATGATCGCTGTATGACTGTATGATTCCACTTAATCTGAGGTACCTAGGATATTCAAATTTATAGAGGCAGAAAGTAGACTGATGACTGAAAGGGGTAAGAGGGAACAGAGAATTATCGTTTAATGGATATGAAGTTTCAGTACTAGATGATGGTAGTGATGAGGGATGCACAATGGGAATCTGTTTAATGTCACAAAAGTGTATGCTTTGAGCTATTAAATCATGTTGAATATATTTGGCAATAAAAAGGGTGAAATGGTCTGTTTTTATTAGCACATTTCAGCAGTTTTAAACAATGTCAGCAGAATACTTCACCACCACCACCCCAAATCTTTCAAGTTCTAAAAAACTGGTGCAGTTTCTGTTTCTATTCAAGTAGATCCCTAGAGACGTGCTATGAGATATAGCTGCGGATGTGTATATAATTATATATCATTATGTAATTATATTTTATGTGAGTGTACACATTTGTGTGCTTCAAAGTAGCATTTATATTTATAATAAACTTTTTACTAGTACATGAAAGGTAATTTGCAGAAATCCTAGTTATACATTCTGTCTCCAACATGACATGGGCCTAGCTATGCATTCTTATTTTCAAGAGTAAGTTCCTAGCAATTAGGAATCCCCCAGACACACTTCAGGTGCACTTGGGGGTCTCCAACCCCTGTGGTACTAAGATTCTTAAATTTAAATGTTAGATTTGAAATGAGCCATAATACAGTGATTGTGAGGGAGAAGAAATATAACTTGGGTCGATTCAATTCTACCATTTCATTTGACCCCTTTGGGGTTTTTATTTAAGTTGAAAAGAGTGAAGCAGAATGTAAAACAAAAAGTATAATATTTTTGTTGGGAAGTGCAAATCTTATATATGTATATTTCTTTCACTTTATAATTATTAGAGAAAATGATGTTGTAATATATGGCAGGGAGGAGGGTATTCAAAAATGGTCTGCTGTGGGTATGAAATACGTTAAATAGAGCAATGCCTTAATAAATGTCTAATGAATGCAATGAATAATAAACTAAAAATGCAAATAATAATGTCAAAAACATATCTAATTCTCATTTGAGAATAAGTAAATAAATCATGTACTTTTTGAGGAAATTGCCTTAAAATATTCAGAAATTCTATCAGATGACAAGGATCTCTGGTGCTACAGTAGATGCCACACAGAAACACAGTGAAGTATTTTTTCTTTCATGTTTTTCTTCCTCCTTTGGTCGGGTAATATATGTTTGAAGTATCAGCAATGTGTATGACTTTTCTGGCATGTCTCTATGCTGAGAAAAATACACACACACACTTATAAAAATTTTTCTATCATGGTTTCAGTCCCGTTCTGCTAACAGAATTGATGTTTTAATACTAATTCTATTTTCCATCTCAGGTACAACAATGAAGTTACCTTTCTCCTGGAAAGATTTAGGTCAATTCTTCCCTTTCTCAAAATAAAGATGATAATTGGGTCATTACGTGTAGATTCAACAGACAACAAATATCATTCCACATCACCTCCTCACACACACACTCTCAGATAAATTTCAATCATTTAAAATGATCTGTAAAGCAAAGGACTGGCTTTAATTTCATCTTTTTGAAACATGTGGTATATGAATTCTCATTGACTTTTCTCCTTTTTAGACACTACTACCAAGATACAGTTGGGCTAGACACCGATCATGTAACATTTATTTAGATCTCTTTCACAGTTTCTTTAAACAATTATTATTCATCTATAGGGACAAGCTCATAGTGAATGCCGCCCTCAACTTTAAGACCAGATTACATCACTCAGAAGGTCAAAACTAACACCTTGAGTTGTGCACAATAACAGCTGAGCCATTGCACCACCAGGAACCAAATCTCCATTCATAAAACAGTGTGGACACTTACCTTAAACTGCTAAAGAGAAAAAAACAGGCAGGCACAAACTCCAGCCTTGCTGAGTCTGGTATTGATCTTAAGAACAATATGGTAAGCAGTTATTTATTTTAGCCTGGGAGGAGATTTCTTCACTTTGTAACCCACTGTGTCCAAACACTGAATTATAGAAAGGTTTGTTTTGTTTGGATGTTTTATTCTCAAAGAAACACAAATGACTTTTTTTAACGTAAAATTAAATGTACTCACAGTTCTTGCAGTGCAATTTAAATATGTTTTTAGTATTTCCTCCAGAAATTCACATAGAGTGTAAAATGATTTGCACAGCTTGAGTTTCTTTTTTTATTGACATAAAATTAACTCTGCTGACTTGATAAAACAAAACTAAATTAAGCCAGAATTACATTAATTTTGATTTTTTTTAAATAGCTGCTTCAGCTAAGATAGCCTTAATAGAAATATCCATTTTATGCTTTATTTAACTCTGTGGAATTTCTCTCTCATTTAAATCTAAGTATTAAACGGTTTCATTTGGATTTTTCGTCTACTTAATAGTTTGGCAAAGCATCAGTTTGGCTGATGCTTTTTGTTTCCTTTTTATGAATTCAAACCTTCCAAAATGTAAAGATCATTTGGGCGCATTAGGCCACTCAGAAAACAGAACCAAATGAAAGATGGTTCTGTGTGCAAAGAATTGCCTGTTTATCAGAAAAGATAGCTAGTAGAAGGGCAGCTCTAGTACCTTCCATATCCCCTGAGACACAAACAATCCTTATAAATAAATGACCAATAATATAGATGAGCCATCCATCCCCTTTCCTTACATGGTATTTCTGTTGGAACCCACCTTAGAGTCTTGATCTATGAACATAACTAAGCAAACAGGAAATTTTGCTTATTCTCTATTCTCAGAGAGAATTTCAAGTGTAAATCCACCAAGCTGTCTTTGTCCTTGGCCTCCTTGTCAGCTATCCGTGCCACACAGTGTTGCTTAACAACCCCAAAACACAAGAGGCATACAATAATTGTGTGTCACTGATGCATCTGGGGTGGTTGCCGAGGGGCCCCTCTGATCTTGGCTGGACACATTCACACATCTTAGAGTTGGCTACTATTGACTGGTCTAGACTGCGCTTGGCAAGAAAGAGTAGGTCAACTCAGCTCTGTTCTAGTCTAAGCCAGTATATCAGTTTTCTATTGCTGTCTTAGCACATTACCACACAAATTTGTTATCTCACAATTCTGTAGGTCAGAAACCTGGGTTGTCCTGGCTGGTTTTTCTGTTCCAGGTTTCACAACTTTGAATCAAGCTGTCAGCTGCCCAGGCTCTTATTATGAGGTTCTGGGAAGAATTCACCTCCAAGCTCATTCACGTTGTTGGCAGACTCTCTTTCCTTATGGTTGTACAACTCAGAGCTGGCAGCAGTTCATAGAATCCTTCCCCTGCCTGGAATCTCCTGACTTTCCCTCTGCTGTATCCCCTCCGTCTCCTCTTCTGCTCATTTCCACACTCCAGCCTATGACAATTCTCTGTTATCAAATTAGCACTACCCATATAGTTCAGGATAATCTCCTCTTAATGTCTGTAACCTTGATTACACCTGAAACAAAATCCCTTCTGCTATGAATCAGAACAAATCCACAGGTTCCAGAGATTAGAGTGTGAACACACCCGCCACTCTCAAGAATGCTGTCTTACAGTGACAGAGGCAGGACAGAGCGTAAGCCCCTCACACAACTATTTTTCAGTCAAATCAAGTCACCTGGTCTTATCTAATGTCAGAGTGGGAGGCATGACATGGTTACATAGTAAAGGGCATAGACACAGGGAGGGTAAAGGTTTAGGGTCACTGTTGTGATCTCATATATTTCTAAAGACAACAGTGTGATGACAGTGTTTGGTATGTTAATTATTCCTAACTAGCATGAGGTAGATATGAGTAAATGTCTTCACAACCTAGAAGTGGTCCATAAGATGAAATCAACCACACGATTATCATTGGTCTCAACACGGTGTGACCAGCTATTGGCAAAAGCCTATCTCATCCTTCACTAATCACTGGCATAGAGCAGGTGCTCAAAATAAACATAGTATTTATGGAGAATACTCTATGTCAGGAACTGTCCTAACCAGTAAATATATGTTAATCTATAATAATGCTATTGGGTAGTTATCATTACAACCCCTACACAAATATACTATATAGGCTCGGCACTCGTAGTTCAGTAGTTAGATGCCGGCCACATACACAGGGGCTGGCAGGTTCAAACCTGGCCCAAGCCTACTAAACAACGACAACTGCAACAACAACAACAACAACAACAAAATAGCTGGGTGTTATGGTGGATGCCTATAGTCCTGGCTACTTGGGAGGCTGAGGCAAGAGAATCACTTAAGTCCAAGGGTTTGAAATTGCTGTGAGCTGAGATGCCATGGCACTCTACCAAGGGCAACATAGTGAGCCTCTTTCTCAAAAAAAAATACATATATACATACATACACTATATAGATGATAAAATTGAAGGCAGCTGGTGTTATGAAACTTATCTAAGGTCACATAACTAGTAAGTTGCAAGCCCCAAAAGTAAATGAATAATTGATAAAATGAGCATCTGAGATTGTCACAATCCTTTTTTTTTTTTTGAGACAGAGCCTCAAGCTGTCACCCTGGATAGAGTGCCATAGCATCACAGCTCACAGCAACCTCCAAATCCTGGGCCAACCGAGTCTCTTGCCTCCACCTCCCAAGTAGCTGGGACTATAGGCGTCCACCACAACGCCCGGCCACTTTTTGGTTGCTGCTGTCATTGTTGTTTGGCGGGCCCGGCCTGGATTCGAACCCACTAGCTCAGGTGTACGTGGCTGGCACCTTAGCCCATTGAGCCACAGGCGCCGAGCCTCTCACAATCCTTTTAAAGTATTGGATCACTTTGCATTTCGAAAGAAAACTGCAATAACTTTTTTTTCTTATTTTTATTTTTATCTTTTTTAATAATTTTATTGAATCATAATTATGTATATTGGTGCAATCACAGGGCACGATTCATATACATTCAGAAATATTTTGATCGTACTGTTACAGATAGCCTTCATGGCATTTCCTTGATCACTATATAAAGACATTAATACTCTACCTTTAATAAGTTTCGCCAGTACCCTG
>CAUYON010120644.1:0-45548 GCA_963573935.1 Arctocebus calabarensis
AGGGATCCGCTGGAAGCTCTTGTATAATTCACTTCGATGCTCCGTGAGCTCGGGAGGGCACCCCCCCAGCAAGTAAATTAGTCTGGGAAGGTTAATGACTTCTTCCCAACCTTGCCCCTCTGTCACACCCAGTCGGTGGTAACAGTTGTGATCCAGTTTCCTCCAATGAGCAGAAGCTCCAGAGGTTTGCCCCTGCCTGGGTCACAGTGAGGTCTGTGGCTCCACAACCAGTCCACTACTCCCTGTCACTGTTTGGCAGGGGGAGGTGAGGCCTGACAACCTGGGTACTTGACAGGGGCTGGGGCGATTCACTCAGTTCCAGCCCTATCCCTGATTGATGCTGCTGGAACAGAACAAGTTCGCAGAATTTATTTCTGTCAAGGCCATTTTCCCTGATCAGACTGGGGCTGCAAATGGGTTTTACTCAGTCTGTGAGTTCCAGCCCTTTGTCTCAGCTTTCATCCCCTGAGGGCCAGGTTAAGCAAAGCAGCCCTTCTGTGAGTATTCTAATCCCTGCTTTGTCCGGCTGGTACCACTTCAGGCAAATCCTTCACGTGCCTTGGTTGCTGGTCCGCTCTGCTGGCACCAGAGAAGCCACCAGTTTCCCCTGGCCACCCAGAAGACTGGGAATGTCTCCTCAAAACATCCCCAGGGGTGCAGCTCTCCAGCTATTGTTCCCGGAGCTGGTCGAGTCTTGGGCCCCAGGAGACCTTCCCACCAGCCAGGTCTCTTGGCTCACTCCCCACTCACTACTCCAAGCTGAAAAACCAGCACATTTCAGCAACAGTCTGCGCCCGTCCACACCCCTCAAGAAAGTCTCCAAGAATCTGGACTCTGTGGGGAACAGGCCTCCAGACCTGGGATGAGAGTGGAGGGGAACACTAGGAACACCAACTTGCAGGTAGAGAGTATATATAGTTTTATGCCTGGCTGGCTGCAGAGCGCCATGGCACCCTAGTAGGGGAAGGAGGTCTGGTTTTTAGAGGGTCTCTCACGTGGGGTAGAGTGGGAGGATAGCCGAACTCTGCTCGCTTGTTTGTATGGAGGTATGGTGTATACTGCGAACCTCTCTCATGGGGGAGGGGACTCCCGGCTGCTTGGTGATGTGCTCTGTACCTTTTTGTTTGTGTCCTCGGGGTCTCAGGTCGCCCTAGCAGGGTTGATGTGCACTCTTTGACCTTTCCTTTTGGCTCAGATCCAAACCATTGGCTTTCTTGCTGAGTTTCTGTCCTTTAATTCTCCTTCTGGATGGGAACCTCTGCGGAAAGCTGGCTACAGATCGCCATCTTGGCTCCTTCAAGGATTAAATTTCTTAATTGTGTTCATCTATTTCATCACCAAAGCTATAGTGTGTACAAGTCCATATGATTTTAGATAAATTGTCTTAAAGAAAGCTTTTCTTTTTATAAATAATGGTTTGATTTCTACCCTAACCCATAGATTGGCTTTCCTTTTTAAAGTATACTTAGTGTTTATTAAAGACAATTTTGGGTTTTTTGGAAGCCACATAGTGACCTTTCCTTCTTCCTTTGTTCTTTGTTTTAAATTGTTCTTGTCCCATTTAGGAAAATGCTACCCCCTCCACCCCCAAAGTGATACAGGAAAGTAGGTGAGCACATAGTATCTGAAATTTACTCCCATAGACCCAATCCTCTTTTTGGAAATTTACTCCCATAGACCCAGTCCTCTTCCTGTGGGTGGGGCACAGTCAGGTAGACTTAGAGCTCTTCAACAGAGGGAAGCCATGGCCCACTGAATGAGTAAGGACCCACGTTTCTTTCAGTGGGTGCTAGTGACATATGGCACATTGCTTAGTAACCTGGGTGCTGTCCTACAACACTTTGATGACTGACTTGGGTTACTATGCAGAGAAACGGGTTTGTCAGGTTTGCAGACAATAAACTAGAAGGATTAAGGTTGTGTGTTAGGGTGGAAAAGGAATTGATATTTCAGAAATTCTTGACAGACTCGAGCAGTGTTTTTCAACCTCTTTTATCTCACGGCACACTTGATAGTTAAACTTTTGCAGGACGCTTAAATTATGTTGATCAAAAAGAGTAAATAAAAGGGCGGTGCCTGGACTCAAGGAGTAGGGCGCTGGCCCCATATAACAGGGGTGGTGGGTTTGAACCTGGCCCCGGCCAAAAACTGAATAAAGAAAAGAATATACTTGCTGTACTTTGAATTTCTTTTGAAAATAATTAATGATCTTCAAAAATTTTTACGGCACACCTAAGATCCTCTCTCACTACACACCAGTGTGCAGTGGCACAATGGTTGAAGATCACTGGATTGGAGAGAAGGGCAGATTCTAAAAACATAATATTTAGCAGGGACAACCATAAGAAAATTTGGATCTATAACCCACTTGTTTAAGTAAATAATTTGAGCAGTGGCTATAAGAAAGAATTAGGGAATTTAGTGGACTAAATTTAGCCCAATAAAATTGGTAGTATGTTAAGGCCAAGAAAGGTTAATGATAGTTTATGCTACATTATTATACCTAGTAATTTAGTGTCGGCTCCACAGGGCAAGAATGTAGTTCATTGTTTTATGCCTAGAAACTACAACATCTGGCTTCTCAACGGTTGCTCAGTAAAGATGTTCTGATTGAATTGAGTACTCTGTAGAACAAGAGAGGTGATAGTTACGTTCTTTTTCTAGACCTTGAGATAGGCGACTCTTGCTGGAAATCTGGGTAGGAGGTCAGTAGAACTTTCTGGTGGAAGAGGATTAAACTTTCTCTATATAATTAAGGTGTAAGTGGACAGATTTGGGGTCAGTATAAGGAAAATTTTTTTTTAAATTTTGAAATATAGATTCAGAAGTTGCAAAAATAATACAAAGAAACTTTTTAATAGGCACAGTTGTCCCAAGGTAGGAGCAGAACCGACTTAGAAGATGGGGGAGATAGCTGTCTCTAAGCACTGAGTTAACTGTTGCCTTTTTGGCCCTCTGACCCTTGGATTTCTCTGATTCTAATCTGCCATTTTCCCTACAGACCAGTGTTCAAACCTAAAGTTTGCAACTCGAGACAGATAACGAGAGACCTCTGGCCTTATGTCTGTCTTCTGTTTTCCTACTTTTTACATAGGCACAAATAGAGGCAGCATTTCATTTTCTTCAACTCCGTGTAAGAAAAGTGAGCAGAGCAAATGCAGTGTCCAGTGTCAGCTCATCTCTTGGCCTCTTTTGTTGGAGTCCTTGAGCTCGTTCTTGCCCTGTGGAGTTATGTTTCAAATGTTGCTCAGTCTGTTTTCTTTTTTTTGTTGTTTTATTAGAAGAAAATTTTTGGTTTTTAAAAAAGTGTACTCTGGAGGCTGAGGTGGGTGGATTGCTTGAGTTCCCGAGTTTTGAGACCAACCTCTTGAGCAAGAGTGAGACCCTGTCTCTAAAAATAGCTGGCCATTGTGGCAGCTGCCTGTCTTCCCAGCTACTCAGGAGGTAAAGGCAAGAAGATTGCTTGAGCCTAAGAGTTTGAGGGTGCTGTGAACTACAACACCATGGCACTCAGCCCCAGGGTGACTGAGTGAGACTGTCTCAAAAAAAAAAAAAAAAAAGAGAGAAGTATACTTTCCTATTTTTAAAATATTGGGACTACCTTAAAAAGTTAACATTGTGTAAGGCTAACAAATTGCCAGTTTTTGATCTGTATCTAAAACCTAAAGTTAGCTTAAGCATCTGTGTTAGAGTTTTGTGAAATCCTTGATTACAATTAACTGAGTAATTTATTAAGCTGTCCTATAAATCGTCCTCTTGTTACTTTGGTATCTAGGTGAGGTCGATTTAAATTATTCTAAAAAAGGAACATTTTAAGTATAGTATTTAAAGTTTAAGTCAGGGGTTGGCAAACTTCTTAAAGGGCCAAACAGTAAACATCTTGGGCTCTGCCCTTCATGTGGTCTCTGCCCCAGTGCTTTGCTCTGCAGCCTGGGTGTGAAAACAGCTGTCCTGGGCTGCGTGCCAGCAGGATCTGTTTATAAAAGGGAAGGGGCCTATGGACCATAGTTTGCTGACACCTGGTAAATGTATAAACCCAAACCTTTTTTTACATTACTATTTGCTGAGGAGGTAATTGTGAGAATCATTTAATAGACTAATTATTTCTTTTTAATTGAGGTATAATACCCCTCGACAGTGTAGTAATTGAAGCGTGCTAACGTTATTTGCTCAGCTCAATGATTGTTGATGTGTGTGACGTATAGGGAGCTATGAAACAAGATCTACATCTGGAACATTTCCAGCAGGTTCCTTCAGCCTGCTCCCAGCTGAGACCCCCCCATTGGAAGTAACCACTGTTGTGATGTGTGCCGTTATTGATTAGTTTTGCCTGTTCTTGGACATCATGTAAATAGAAACTTGCAATGTGTAGAATTGTATTTCTTTACGTATTTTTTAGAATTTAGAAATACTGGTAAGAAATGTTTTATTGAATATGGTAGAAAAGGGACTATTTTACTGGAATAGGAATTTACTTTTTGGTTTTATGAAAATCTCTGTAGAATTTAAACAGTGGAAGTTGTTTGAAGTGCTCTCTTTCTCACAAGAGTGAAATATTCCATGAGGAGGGTTTTCTCATCACAAAGAGCAAAGGGAAGTTTTATAGCTTATTAGCGTCAACTGCAGAGTGAGGGTGAAATTGGTGGTAGTAGCTTCAGGGCCTTTGTTCTGTCTGCTAGATACAGATGAACCCTTTGGCCCAGATTTTGGTCAAGCTTCTTTTACACAGATTGTAGGAAGCTCTTGATTATTTAAAGACTTTATAATTCTGTCATTTCCACACATCTCTTGAAGAAATTCCATCTTAGGCATTCTTGTTGTAAAGAAGAGAAGGTATGGCCGGGCGCAGTGGCTCACGCCTGTAATCTCAGCACTTGGGAGGCCAAGGTAGGTGAATTGCCTGAGCTCACAGGTTTGAGACCAGCCTGAGACAGAGCAAGAACTCATCTCCAAGAAGAGCTGGGCGTTGTGGCTGGTGCCTGTTGTCCTAGCTACTTGGGAGGCTGAGGCAAGAGAATTACTCAAGCCCAAGAGTTTGAGGTTGCTGTGTACTGTGATACTACAGCGCTCTACTGAGGGCTGCAAAGTGAGACTCTTTGTCTCAACAACAACAACAACAACAACAACAAAAAAGACAAGGTAGGTATCGCATTTTGTTGTGTATAATATGGTCCTGTGTATAACGCATGCCCACGTTTTTGTCCCAAACTCTCATGGAAAAAGATCTTGTTTTACTTTTTTTTTTTTTTTTTAAACAGATAGTCTCACTTTATCGCTTTCTATAGAGTGCCATGGCGTCATAGCTCATAGCAACCTCCCAACTTCAGGGCTTAGGTGATTCTCTTGCCTCAGCCTCCCTAGTAGTTGGGACTACAGGTGCCTGCCACAATGCCTGGGTATTTTTTGTTGCAGTTTGGCCGGGGCCAGGTTTAAACCCGCCACCCTTGGTATATGGGGCCAGTGCCCTATCCACTGAACCACAGGCACTGCCCTTGTTTTACTTTCTTAATTCACATTTTTATTTGTTCATATTTAGGTACTTTTTTTTATTATAAAAGAATTTAAGCATTGTTTTTAGCATATTATGGTACAAGATAGTTTATGTACCAGTATTCCATTTATGATACTTAAATGCATCATAGAAGGCCAAGAGCCCGTCATCAATATCAGAAGTATCATTCTTCCAGGGCTTCAGGCACCCCAATCCTCTTCTTACTCACCATGGCCTCTGTGCCCTCCGGGAAGGTGCAAAGTCTGCCAGAGGCCAAAGAGAGCACATGGCAGTGTGCCCTGGAAGTTCATTAGCTGTAGGGGGTTCTGTACTACTCCTGGCCCTGATGACTGGCTGGTGGGACACCAGGATGCAGAACCACCACTCGTCATGTCCTGGGTCCAGCGCTGGCCTGGCAGGTGGGGGTGGCAAGTGGTTCACTGGAGTAACGTGTATGCTACCCCAGGCAGCGCTGCGCGCAGGCGTCCCACCGTTGGGTTACCTGCACTGCCATGTTCAGCTGGCCCTGTAGGGTGCAGGCTGAGGCCCCACCTTGTCTGTGGCAAGAGGGGGCTGAGCTGTGCTAGCTGTAGCTGTGGGAGGACTTGTTTTTGTTGCAAGTTCCACAAAATTCTTACCATATTCCAGGGTATTAAGGTTGCATATGGATATCGTTATTGCTTTCTAGCGTTATACTTTTTTTTTTTTTTTTTTTTTTGAGATAAGAGTTTCAGGCTGTTGCCCTGGGTAGAGTGCTGTGGTGTCAATACGACAATCTCCAACTCTTGGGCTCAAGCGATCCTCTTGCCTCAGTTTTTCTATTTTTAGTAGACACAGCATCTCTCTTTTTGCTCAGGCTGTTCTTGAAATTGTGAGTTCAAGCAATCCACCCTCCTCGGCCTCCCAGAGTGCTAGGATTACAGGTATGAGCCACTGTGCCTGGTTGAATTATACTTTTTATAAAAATTTCAGGTTATTATGGGGTACATAGGTTTTAGTTCCATAGTTGGTTTTGTATGGTTAAATAGAGTTTTAATGAATAAGCATAAAGAAAAGAATTAAAAACATTTATATAGATATGGAATTAGTACTGCCCACGTATAAGGTACATTCTTATTTTTCTCGGTGTGCTTGGCTTATTGGTTTTGTTGGGAGAGCATCATTTGTTTCTGTCTGCCTATTTTTTACATTTCTTAATTTTTTATATCTTAAAACTTTTGTAATGACTCATGTATACATGGCAAAAAATGGTAAGCAGGAGATGGAGAATGAGGTGATATACACAGCAGATAGCTATTGGCCCTTCTAACTACTATTACCCTTCCTTATTGTCTTCTGTGCCTCAGAAACCTGACTTTGGTGAACAAAATTGCAGACTCTCCTGCCCATTGCCTTCCATTTTGGAAGGCATTTTGTAGGTGGGAGAATGAGTAGGGGGGTATTTATTTCTCTGGCTTCCTTCCTGTGGCTGACTATGCCTGTGCCCACAGGTACCCTCTCTGGGTTCCAGTACCCACTCTTCTCCCATCCCCCTCCAGAACTCTGGCTGGCCACGCCTATCCAGGATTGCCAGCGCTTGGGTGCTATACTGTGTCTTATTGGTCACAAGTCGTGCCCACTCCTTCCTAATATCCTTGAAACCATTACCATCACATTATCTAGTTTGAATGTACCCTTTGTTTTCTGCTGGTTTCTTCTTTTAATTCATCAATATGTGTAGATGAATTGATCTGTACATTGTGTTACACATAGATTCCTTTGGAGGAATTCCTTAGAATTCCTTAGAAGATGAAGGAATAATATTCTTCTGAATAACTTTCTTAAGCTTTTGCTATTACAAAAGGCAAAATCTCCTATAATTTTTTCTGGCAAGTTATTTTTCATAACCTTAAGACTGTAAATTCCCTAGGGAAGATATGATTTCAGTATTTTATGTCAATTATTTCAATCCATATTTCAGATCTTGACATATTTCATCTATACTAGCATTTGCCAAATTTATTTGTCAAACATTTGTTAATTTGTAATGTATTTATGCATTGCCAAAACTGGTGTAACAGAAACATTGATAACCGCAGTTAAGTGATCACAGCTTGATCTGTATGTTGCATACAAAACATTGTGCTCACTGGTAAATGCTCCCCTGCATAGGGCTTGAATATATAACCACACGTTGTGGGTTTAGTGGCTTTATGCCACGCCTGGTATTTGTGGCTACGATAAGTCATTTCCTAAAGGCAGGTCATTGCATGAGACTAACAACCATCTACCCATTTAATATTTCCCAGCCCATTGAAACAATACATTTTTAGAGAAGACTACTGCTATCATTTATCTTATAATAACACCTTTTAATATCATGGAATACTAGTGTATTTTGAAAGCAGATTTGGGGGAGTGCTGATCTAAACTGGGCCATGCTGCATTCTAGGTGGCTGTTTAGTTGACAGGAAGTAGGCATTGTTTTATTTCAGGGTATTAAATTTCATATTTCTCAACCATGTAGTTGTAAAAAATAATGCCTCATCACTCTTTACAGTGAAAGCCTGATAGCCACATAAATGAAATCTTTCCCTTAAATTAGTTAGGGTTACATTTTTACTTAACTTTTTTTTTTTTTTTTTTTTGAGACAGAGCCTCAAGCTTTCACCCTGGATAGAGTGATGTGTTATCACAGCTCACAGCAACTTCCAATTCCTGGGCTCAAGCAAGTCCCTTGCCTCTGCCTCCCAAGTAGCTGGGACTGCAGGCGCCTGCCACAACACCTGGCCATTTTTTGGTTGCAGCCATCATTGTTGTTTGGCAGGCCCGGACTGGATTCGAACCCGCCTGCTCAGGTGTACATGGCTGGCGCCTTAGCCCACTGAGCCACAGGCGCTGAGCCTTTTACTTAACTTTTGAATTATATTTTGTAATTGTAATTTGTTATTTTTTGTGAAATGATGAACCTTTGAATTGGAAATTTGTTTTCATATAGAAAACTAACATACAAATAAATAAAAAAGAACAGCGGCGGCGCTCTGGTTTTTAACGTGAGCTATGTATGGGTTTGAGTTAGTCCTAAGCTATTAGTTTTCTTTAATTTTTCCAATAAATCTTTGAGATACTGAAGTTTTTAATACATTTAATACTTGCAATGGGACTTTTTATTAGAAGCTGTGTAGTTAACCTCTGTGTGCCATCATTCCAAGTAGCTGGACCCAGAACAGTTATTTAAAAGTCTAGAACGAGTTATTTAGATGAATTCAATTTTAACGAAATACTTGTGTGAAAAGAATCCTGTAAACAATATGTGAAACATCTACCTTTTCTGTGTATGACTACAGATGCTAGTTGTCATTATAGAAACTAACTTATAAGCATTAAGTACACATTTTGTAAGCATCACATTTCAGGTCAAATGAGCATTCCTTTAATCTGAAATGAGGATTAATTTGAAACTTAAGTATCACGTGTTAATTCATTATTTTATTAGAACTTTCACAGTTCATAACAGAATTTTAAATAGCTAGGTGGAAAATGTCATCTAACTCTTCTAATTTTTAGGATGTACCACTAAATGGATCTATGCATTCATCTTTAAGACTTTATCTTATTTTAGTGACAAGTATACAAGTAATTGATTTAATAAAATGTCTTCTTTATACTCAATAAAGAGATTACTTATCAACAAAAAAGTCCTTTTCATGTTCTATTAAGTAATAGCATAAAAGAAAGGACAAATCTAGGTAAAGAGTTGTATCTTGTTTTTTTTTTTTTAAGTTTTTGTTTTCTGCAGTAGTGAAAAAAAATTGCTAATGTTTTTACAGGATTCAGGTTGGTTGTTTTAATAGTTCATTGATTTCTTTGGATATAAACAGCTCTCATTATCCAGGACCGGGATGTGTGTCCAATATCATAAGCTGTGTGATGCACCAAACTAAATCTATGTTTGACATTTGTTTATCATATTTGGAATACTCTGTATTGCTTCCAGTCAAACCTAAATTATAGTGATGTACACATAACGTAAAATTTATCATCTTAACCATTTTTAGGGGTGAAATGTTTTTATTTTCTTGATTCTTATTGGTGGAACAATGTCAAGTTCTATAATAACGTCTTTTTATATGGCATTAACATAATTGGAATCGTTCTATAGAGTTTTTTTATGATTAGAAAATTCTACATCTTCTCTGTTAGGAGTTGTAGGATTTTCCTGTATACAATTAGTTGATGGCTTCCACTCATGTACATCATCTCTACTTTATTTTTTTTCTCCTTTTATTTATCTTAAATTTTTTTAAATTGTCTTTTATTAAATCATAACTTTGTGCCCTTGGGAATTTGTAAACTTCCTGGAACTTGGAAATTTCCAATTCTATGAAACCCTGTAATTCTGTGAGGGCTGAAATAGCATCTCCCTCTTGATTCAAACTGGCCAATAAGAAGAGTATCTATCGGGTGGAACTTTTTGACTGTTGATAAAAAGGGAAAGACCAAGCCAGTCAGGGAGCGCGGCCATTTGGAATTCTTCTATGCCCAAAGCTCCCAGCTGGTGAATAAAGCCCTTCCTCTTATAAAAAAGAATCATAACTTTGTACATTGATGCATTTATGGGTTCAGGGTACTGCTTCAGTATACAATGTGAAATGCTTATATTGAATTAAGTAACACATACATCACAATTATACTCATTTCTTAATAGTTTTGAAATGTACCATTGCATCATGCACATTAGGTGAGGTCCCCCTGAATACCCTCCCTTCTCCCATATCCCCCTTTCCCTCCCCTCTCCTTCTTCATTCTGGACTATAGTTACGTTTTGCCATTCACATGTAGGTAGTTATATTTTGATTTCATAGTAGTACTGAGTACATTGGATACTTTTTTTCCATTCTTGAGATGCTTTACTAAGAAGAGTATGTTCCAGCTCCATCCAGCTAAACATAAAAGGTGTGAAGTCTCCTTCTTTTATGGCTGCATAGTATTCCATGGTATGCTATACCACAATTTGTTAATCCATTCATGGGTCAATGGGCATTTGGGCTGTTTCCATGTCTTGGCTATTAAGAATTGGGCTGCAGTAAACATTCTGGTGCAAATGTCTTTGTTGTAAAATAATTTTGGATCATCTGGGTATATACCTAGTAGAGAAATTGCAGGATCAAAAGTAGGTCTACTTTGAGTTCCTTGAGTGTTCTCCAAACTTCTTTCCAAAAAGATTGTTTTAGCTTGCATTCCCACCAGTAGTGTAGAAGCATTCCCTTCTTTCCACATCCTCGCCAACATCTGTAGTTTTGGAATTTTCTGATGTGGGCTAATCTTACTGGAGTTAGCTAATATCTCAAAGTAGTTTTGATTTGCATTTCTCTGATGATGAAGGATGGTGAACATTTTTTCATGTGTCTGTAGGCTGTGCGCCTGTTTTCAAGACAGAAATTTATTTTTTACCATTCCAACTAGAGGTTGGAAAATCCAAGACCTTGGTGCCGGTAGGTCGCATGTCTAGTAGAGCCTGCTTCCTGCCTTTGGTAGACACCTTCTTACTGTGTCCTGGAAGGCCCTTCCTCAGCATGGGTGTGTCAGAGAGTGAGGGAGAGCTCCTGTCTCTCCCTCTTAGAAGGACACTGGTCACTGTAAAGGCCTTACTCGCACGATTTTATCCAAACCTAGTTACCCAAAGCCCTCACCTTCAATCCCATTACACTGGGGGTAAAGACTTTATCATAGGAATTTGAGGGCCCTCGACGTATTTAGTCCATAATATCCCACTTGCCAAATATATAGTTTTTAATTAGAAGGCTTAATATTGGACCTTTCTAACCAAAAACAAGGAGTCATAAAAGAATACCTTAGTTTGTGTGCTTCATGTAATAAAACTGTGACAAATGCAGTTTGTTTTCTAATAGTCTATAAGAAAGCCTCGTTATTCTGTGATAGCTCATTTACTTCTGTCAATAATAATGACTGAATGATAAAAACTGTATGATTAAGTAGCAAGAACATCTCTATAGGCTAATTATCACAGTTGAATTAACATGTGAATTCAATGGATTAAATAATCATGTGGGTTTTTTTTCTTTTCTTTTTTTTGTACATTTCAACTTATTACAAGGGTTCAAGTACTTTTGGTTACAAGGATCTCATTAGTAATCCTTGAGTCATGATTACAAGTGTGTCCGTCAGCCAGATTGTGTTTAATGTACCTGTTAGCTACATTTTTACCCATCCCCTTCACTTCCTTCATCTCCCACTTGATTTCTCTTGAGTTTTACCTCCGTCTATGCACATGTGTGCTGATTGGTTAGTTCTGATTTAAGAGTTAATGCGTGTTGTGTTTATTTTTCCCTTCTTCAGATATGTGGGATAATGGTCTCTAGTTCTATCCAAATTGTTGCAAAAGGCATTAAGCCATCCTTCTTTATGGCTGAGTAGTATTCCAGGGTATACACCTACACTGTTTGTTAATCCTCTCATGAAGTGATGAGCATTTGAGTTGATTTCACACTTTGCAATTGTGTTTTCAATAAACATTTGAGAGAAGGTGATCACTTCTTTGCCTTTGAGTAAATACCTTGTAGCAGGACTGCTGGATTAAATGGTAGGTCTACTTTTAGTGCTTTGAGCTATCTCCATCCTGTTCTAAGGAGGTTGTACTAATTTGCAGTCCCACAGACAGTACATAAGAATTCCTTTCTCTCTGTATCCATGCCAGCATCTGTTGTTTGTGGACTTTTCAATAAAAGCCATCCTAACAGGGATAAGGTGACATCTCATTTTGGTTTTAATTTTCATTTCCCTGATGATTAGTGATATTGAAAACTTTTTCATTTGTTTAGTGGCCATTATCCTGTCTTTTTGAAAAGCTTCTGTTGATGGCTTTTACTCATTTTTAAATCTCGTTGTTTGTCTTTTTCTTGCTGATTTGCTTACATTCTTTGTGGATGCTTGCTTGGCATTAGCCCTTTCTCAGATATATAACTTGTGAATATTTTTTCCCATTTCATAGGTTTTCTATTTGGTCTGTTGATTATTTACTTGTCTATGCAGAAGCTGTTTAATTTAACCAATGCCATTAAACTTCTTGTTGCTGTG
The DNA here is from genome assembly GCA_963573935.1 of Arctocebus calabarensis. NCBI lineage: Eukaryota > Metazoa > Chordata > Mammalia > Primates > Lorisidae > Arctocebus > Arctocebus calabarensis. The sequence continues at coordinate 12,569 of CAUYON010120644.1, forward strand.
ATTGCCACTGGAGTCTTCTTCATAATTTTTTTGCATAGGTTGATATCTAGAAGAGATTTTCCAACATTTTATTATAGAATTATTTTGTTTTTATGACTTACATTTAAGTCTTTTATTGATCTTTTATGAATTAATTCTTGTGAGTGGTAAAAAGTTCTGCTACACTATTTTTGTGCCAATACCATGCTAATTTAGTTATGATAGCCTTACAGTATAGTTTAAAGCCTGTGACACCTTATTATCTAATATTTAGTATTAGAAATATTACACAAACTTTAGTCACTGGGACTCAGGAATCCAAATCAGGGCTTATTGCCTCCAGGTTCTGAGTGAGCCTTGCTACTCTGCAGTATGATGAAGTTGGGTTTGGAAAATATAATGCTAATAACTGATAATGTGCTGGGGAAAATCTGCCTAGCTTCCATGGTGTGGATCAAAATGACAGAATGTGTTCATGATCAAAAAAATGTCTGACTGTGGTTAAAGTTCCCATTGATGTCAAGACCACTGCTAGTTATTTGCTGCATCTCCTCTGTGTTAATTTTACTAAAAATGTAACAATTTGTCACAAACAGTCTCTAAAGGCTCAGCATCAAAAAATTCAGAAGATGATAGAAACTGTGACCAGAGAGGTCCGGACAAATGATTAGAAAGAAACAGTAAATAAATCAATTCCTGGCTTGGCGCCTGTGGCTCAACGGGCTAAGGCGCCAACCATGTACACCTGAGCTGGTGGGTTTGAATCCATCCTGGGCCCGCCAAACAACAATGACAGCTGCAACCAAAAAATGGCCGGGTGTTGTGGCGGGCGCCTGCAGTCTACTTGGGAGGCGGAGGCAGGAGACTCGCTTGAGCCCAGGAATTGGAGGTTGCTGTGAGTTGTGATGCCACAGCACTCTATCCAGGGTGACAGCTTGAGGCTCTGTCTCAAAAAAAAAAAAATCAATTCCTGACAACTTTGAAAGAAATAGGAAATTCTTGTCTGTCTATTTTTCCTCTCTATTAAGTCCTCATTAGGCAGGTAAATAGGCTGAAAAAGCCACATTTGAATTGAGAAAACTCTTGGAACTTCACTGTGAAGGCAGCAGGTTTGGAAAAGCTACTGGGGATAAGATGAGAGCCAGATGTTGAACCTCTGAACGGATATAAATCACCAGTTCAAGAATCTGCTTAAATTTCAAACTTTTATTAATGACAAATAAAAAGTCCTATTTGTGAGGAAAAAGGGAACATAACATAGTTTTCCATATGTTTTTTTCTTCTGTATTTATTTGAAAGCTACATCCCTTTTCCTATGGCTAACAAATGATTTTGGTTTTAGTTTAGTTTTGTTTTTTTTATTTTCATTGGAAATATAACAGCCTATTTTGTAGCTGAGCAGATCTTTTGATTTATGTGCAGGCATCCTATATGGCACTAAATTGTGTGTGTGTGTGTGAAGTTTTTGCATGTTTCCTTGGGATTTTTGTGTATACACATTATGAAAAATAATGACTTTTTAATTTTTCCTCACAGTTGATATCTTATTTGTTTCATTCTAAATTCATGCAACTTAACTTTCACAAATAATCGTAGAAATGATGTTGATAACAGATATCCTTCTAGCGTTGCTAATTTTAATAGATGATAGTATTTCAGCATTTATTATAATTTCTTTTGTTGAAAGCAAATTTAATTTTCAAAGAAAACGTCTATGTTAATTTTCCTTTTAACATTTTAAAGATTTGTGTCATAGTCTATCCAATAAGTATCTATTTATCATACTTATACAGTAAATTATTTTAGAAGTTTCCTTAGGTTGAATGTCTTCATAGTTCTTTTTGAAAATTACTACACTGATAACTGTGAAATCATGCTTCTATTTCTGTGCTAATTATTCCTGGATTGCACATCTACTTTTTCATATTATGATTTATGTCGTTCCTTACCTATTATGACCTCAAAAGTTTATAAAATGCCAATTAATGTGTTCTGTGAGCAAATTAAGTACTTTGTCAGTGACAATAAACATTTTATAAGCTTCTTAATATTACTATTAGCTATTGAATCACTGACTTCTCTATGTAGTATATAAAATTACATATTTATTTTGAAAAGTATCCGTTTCATTGATGTTTTCGACTTTAGCACAAAGTAATCACAAGAACAATCGACATAATGTATTGCACTCATGATTATTTCCCTTTTCTCTATATTAACAGGCTTCACTGGTTTATCTATTTTACCATTTATTTTATTTTATTTTTTTTTGAGACAGAGCCTCAAGCTGTTGTCCTGGGTAGAGTGTCGTGGCATTACAGCTCACAGCAACCTCCAATTCCTGGGCTCAAGCGAGTCTCCTGCCTCTGTCTCCCAAGTAGCTGGCACTACAGGCACCTGCCACAACGCCTGGCTATTTTTGTTTGGGTTGTAGCCATCATTGTTGGTTGGCAGGCCCAGGCTGGATTCGAACCCGCCAGCTCAGGTGTATGTGGCTGGCGCCTTAGCCCGCTGAGCCACAGGCGCCGAGCCTAAATCTATGATTTCTTTGTTTAGCTTCCTTTTGGAGGATCTGTCCAACACTGTTAGAGGGGTGTTAAAGTCTCCAACAACTACGGTTTTGGAAGAGATTAAGTTGCTCATGTCAGTTAGAGTTTCTCTTATAAATTGAGGTGCATTCTGATTGGGTGCATAAATATTAATAATTGAAAGCTCATCATTTTGTGTATTACCTTTAACAAATATAAAATGTCCATCCTGGGAGGATGGGTAGAGGGAGGGCAATTACTGGGAACACACGTACGGTGCATCTTAGCAGGGTACTGGCGAAACTTATTAAAGGTAGAGTATTAATGTCTTTATATAGTCATCAAGGAAATGCCATGAAGGCTATCTGTAGCAGTACGATCAAAATATTTCTGAATGTATATGAATCGTGCCCTGTGATTGCACCAATGTACATAATTATGATTCAATAAAATTATTAAAAAAATGTTTTTGTAATAGAATAAAATAAAAATTAAAGTGTTTATATAAATCTAGCTATAATAGTATTGACAGTAATTATTGCTAAGCCTTTTAGTGATTATAGTATTGAAGTATAAACTAGTTCAAACCAAAATGTTATCATTTAATGACAGTCATTCACCACTGAACCACAAGGATATACAATGTGTTTGAGAAATGTGTTGCTAGGCAATTTAGTCATTGTGTCAACATCATAGTGTGTACTTACACAAAACTAGAAGGCATAGCCTAGATCACATAATACAACATCTTACTCCTAGCCCACAAGCGCTGTAGAATATCATTGTACTGAATACAGTACGCAATTAGGACAAAATGGTAAGTATCTATGTATCTAAACATATCCAGACAAAGAAAAGGTACAGTAAAAATAGGATATAAAAATAAAAAATGGTATACCTGCATAGGGAACCTCCACTAGAATCTTATATGTACAGTTCATCTTTAATCAAAATATTGTTATGCAATGTCTATATATAATAATATATCTGTAACATAATTAAAGAAATATTAATACATTGACTGGGAGTGCTTTCTCCCACCTGAAAGTTATGTAATAAAAAAAATATGTACTTAATTATGATTTTAAAATCTGAAAATTTTTAAAGTTTTCAATATATCAGGCCTCACAGGTTTTGAATTACAAAATTCTAATATATCATACCAATACAATATTGAACCCCAATATTGCCCCCCAAATCCCTGGTATGTAAACAATAATTGACACCATGTTAAAAAAAATGGAATATCGTAGAACTATAAAAATTTGGCTGGATTTATAAAAAGAGTGTTTATTTTGTTAAAGTTTGGTCAAAGTTTGAGAGAATAAACATCAATTAGTTTATACAACACAATGATAGGGTGATAATGAGTGTTAGGGAATTTAAGAAAATCAAAAGTATGTTTTCATTTGTTATAACTGAGTAAAAAGAAAACCTAAATCCAAGCATTTCGGAGTGGCTTTATGAAAAATGGCTGCACTGTGTTCAAACTGTGAAGGCCTCTCTGCAAAGGCACTCGGACGGCTGGAAGCTGCACAGAGTAGAAAACCCTAAAGAGAAAGGAGAGGATTTCAGCTACTTGCAAAAGGAGATTACTTCATCTCCCTCCATGCAGTGAAGTGAGTGATATGACCCTGGAAATTTTGCAATAAGTGTAAACAAGTGTACAATAAGGAACATGCATCTGAGGTTGTCAGAATCTAGCAAGGCCCCATGAGAGAGAACTTGGGCTAACCCAGGATTCAAATCCTGATTGGAATAATTATTTCTTGGCTTAAAAATATTATCTTGGAAAAAAAATGGTAGCTTGGAAGGACCCATATTTTAACTATCACAAACTACTGAAATACACTCAAAGATCAAAATTTTCCTGGCATGAAGAAACTGAGGTTTGCTAGCTTCATAAAACAATTGCCAATTGAATTGTATTCACTGTTTGTTCAATCTGTTTTTATGATTCAGAGTTGGTAAATGGATGGTGTTGTGTGGGGTGAGAAGGGGGAGAGATGATGTCTGTGACAGTCTGAAATTAGTCCATGGAGGATAATAGATGTAAAAATAGGATAAGGAAATACAATAAAAGACTGTGCTAATTTTTAATTTAAGCAAATAATGCATAATATTTATAACTATCACATTTTAAAAAGTCATTTTACCTCTTTTAATTCAATGGATGTGAACCCTGGGGAACCTGAATTAGCTTATTTCCTTATTATTTAAAGGAAACCTGGTTTCCATCCATTTGCTTCTTAGTGCTCGAATGTATATTCTGAAATAGATGAAAAATGTTCAACATCACTAACAATCATGGAAATCAAATTAAAACCACAATGAGATACCCTCTTACCCATGTCAGAATGGCTGTTATTAAAAAATCATGAAACAGTAGATACTAGCATGGACGCAAAGAAAAATGAATGCTTGCTGCCAGTGGGACTACAAACACATCTAATTACTGTTGAAGACATTATGGAGATTCTTAAAGTGATAAAAGTAGACCTACCATGAGATCCAACAATCTCACTCTCTAGTATTACCCAAGAAAAATAAAATATTTTTACAAAAAAACACCTGCTTTCAAATGTTTATCACACCACAATTCGGAATTGCAAAGATAAGGACTTGACCTTGGTTTCCTACTTGGTGTTCTTCCTCAAGTTCATATCATTCCACGTTTATTCAGTTTCAAAATATTTCTTTGCCCTATTTTTGAAATTATATCAGTCATGTCTATGTGTGATTGGTTTCTGCATGGTCTATTTTCTTGCATTAATCTATTTATCTAGCTTTATATTATGTCTTGAAACCATGTCATATTAAGTTTCCACTTTGATCATTTTTGAAACTTATAGTCTAGCAATACTCTCTTTGATGATAGAAACTTGCTAGATGTGCACTGTCCTATACAGTAGTCACTAGTAAGTTGTGCATACTGACCATTTGAAATACGGCTAGTGAAACTAGAGAAATACGTTCATCATTAGCAACATTAGAATATTATCTTAGTTGTTTTATATTTTTTATCTTATAATTCCAAAATGTGTGTCATGTTTGAGTAGGGGCCTTATGTTTGCTCTGTCTCTTTAATCTATCTTTTCTGTTAGCGTGTATTATAATTTTTATTTTGAAAGCTGGACATTTAATAAAACGATAGTAACGGAAGTAGAAAGACCTTTCGTGTGAGGTTTATCTTCACCTGTCTAGATGTTGGGCCGAGTTAAAGTTTGCTTTAACTAATAACCCAAACTGGAGGGTTCATCTTCCTCTCTGCTCTTGCATTTGTCTCTGGGTTTGTTTTGGATTTCCCAAAGAAGTCCTTATGCTCTGGGCATGCAATTCTTTCAGCTGTTTGATACTGTCCTAGAGGCCTGTTAATAATGAGTGTGTTGTAGGAGAGGTTATATGTTCTCAATCTTATCACTAAATCTGTCCTTACTCCTCAAGTATAATACAAGTATGTCTGAGCTTTTTATTTTTCTTAGGTGATATAGACAGGCTACTGAGTATCGGAGTAAGCAAATTCTCTTCTCCTAGGGGGATAAGGCATTGATAAAGTCTCTTCCCTCCTCCTCTTACCAGGGATAGACCCTTCAGCATAAGAACCTGGCAGGATTTCCAGAGGCAAATCTCATGCCTATGGGGGGACATCCTTAATGCTATAGCCCTCCCCTCCACTCTCACATGAACTACTTCTATAAACGTTTCCTACCCACAATGGCTTCAGCACCTTCTGCTCCAGGTAAATCATTTTTTTAATTAAACATAGCTATGTACATTAATGCAATTATGGGGTACAATGTGCTGGTTTTATATACAATTTTAAATATTTCATCAAACTGGTTAACATAGCCTTTGTGGCATTTTCTTAGTTATTAAGACATTTGTATTCTACACTTAGTAAATTTCACAATGTACCCTTGTAAGATGCACCCTAGGTGTGATTCCATCAATTACCCTCCCTCCACCCATACTCCCCCATCCCCTCTCATCCCTCTCCTCTTTCCCCTTCTTCATGGGCTATAGTTGGGTTATAGCTTTCATATGAAAGCTATAAATTGGTTTCATAGTAGGGCTGAGTACATTGGATACTTTTTCTTCCATTCCTGAGATACTTTGCTAAGAATATGTTCCAGCTCCATTCAAGTAAACATAAATGAGGTAAAGTCTCCATCTTTTTTTTATAGTGGCATAATATTCCACAGAGTACATATACCACAATTTATTGATCCATTCATGGGTTGATGGGCACTGAGCTTCTTCTATGACTTAGCAATTATGAACTGGGCTGTGATAAACATTCTGGTGCAAGTATCTTTGTTATAAAGTGATTTTTGGTCTTCTGGATATATACCTAGTAGAATTGAAGGATAGAATGGCAGGTCTATTTTTAGATCCCTAAGTGGTCTCCAAACATCCACCCGCAGTGTAGAAGTGTTCCTTTTTCTCCACATCCACACCAACATCTCTGGTTTGGGGATTTTGTGATGTGGGCTAATCTTACTGGGGATAGATGATATCTCAAAGTGGTTTTCATTTGATTTCTCTGATTAAGGATGATGAGCATTTTTTCATGTGTCTGTAGGCCATGCACCTGTCTTCTTCAGAAAAGTTTCTATTCAAGTCCCTAGACTACTCTGAGATGGGATCATTTGTTCTTTTCTTGCTAATACATTTGAGTTCTCTGTGGATTCTGGTTATTAAACCTTTATCAGAGACATAAACTGCAAATATCTTCTCTCATTCTGAGGGCTGTCTGATTGCTTTACTTACTGTGTTTTTGGCTATGAGGAAGCTTTTTAGTTTGCTCAGATCCCAGTACTGTATTTTTGGTGTTGCTTCAATTGCCCAAGGGGTTCTTCCCCATAAAATATTCGCCTAGGCCGATTTCTTCAAGTATTTTCACTGCACTTTCTTCTAATATTGTTATAGTTTCATGTCTTCAGTTTAAATCTTTAATCCAGTGAAAGTCTATCTTAGTTAAAGGTGAAAGGTATGGGTCTAGTTTCAGTCTTCTATAGGTCACCAGCCAGTTCACCCAGTATCATTTGTTAAATAGGGAATCTTTTCCCCACTAAAAGTTTTTAATTGACTAATCATAGATCAAACAATGGTAAGTAGCTGGGTTCATCTGTTGGTTCTCTATTCTGTTCCATACATCCACCTGTCTGTTATTGTGCTACTACTATGCAGTTTTGATCACTATTGATTTATAGTGTAATCTGAGGTCTGGGAGCATGACTTCTCCTGCTTTGTTTTTATTTCTGAGTAATGTCTTGGTTACTTGAGTTTTTTCCTGATTCCATATAAAACAAAGTGCTATGTTTTTATTTTTTTATTATTATTTTTTTCACAGTTTTTGGCTGGGGCTGGTTTGGAACCCACCACCTCCAGCATATGGGGCCACTGTCCCACTCCTTGAGCCACATGCACCTCCCGAAGTGTTTTTTTTTTTCTAGATCTTTAAAGTATGACAGTGGAGCTTCAATAGGATTGCATTCAAATTATATATTGCTTTGAGTAATATGGACATTTTAACAATGTTGGTTCTCCCCAGCCATGAGCATGGTATGTTTTTCCATTTGTTAACATCTTCAGCTATTTCTTTTCTTAGAGTTTCATAGTTCTCTTTATAGAAATCTTTCATGACCTTTGTTAGGTAAACTCCCAATATTTCATCTTTTTTGGCACTACTGTGAAAGGAGTAGAGTCCTTGACTTTTTTCAGCTTGACTATTGTTGGTATATATAAAGCTAAAGATTTATAAGTGTTGATTTTGTAGCCTGACATGATGCTTTATTCCTTGATCACTTCTAAAGAGTTTTGTAGTAGAATCCCTGGTGTGTTTTCCACATATACAATCATATTATCTGCGAAGAATGAAAGTTTGATCTCCTCTGACCCTATATGGATACCCTTGATCACCTTTTCTTGCTTAATTGTGATGGATAAGACTTCCATTACAATGTTGAAAAGCAGTGGAGACAATGGGAAACCTTGCCTGGTTCCTGATCTGAGTGGAGATGATTTCAATTTAACTCCATTCAATACGATATTGGCTGTGGTTTTGCTGTAGATGGCCTCTATCAGTTTTAAAAAATGTCCGTTCGATACCTATTTTCTTAAGTGTTCTGATGATGAAAGGATGCTGAATATTATCAAAAGCTTTTTCTGCATCATTTGAGAGAATCATATGGTCTTTGTTTTTTAATTTATTTATGTAATGAATTATATTTATAGATTTATGTATATTGAATTAGCCGTGAGACCCTGGGATAAAATCCACCATTATATGGTGTATAATTTGTTTGATGTGTTGCTGGATTCCTTTTACTAGGATCTTGTTGAATATTTTTGCATCAATATTCATTAGTGATATTGGTCTGTAATTTTCTTTTCTTGCTGGGTCTTTTCCTGGTTTGGGTATCAATGTGATGTCTGATTAATAGAATGTGTTGGGTAGTATTCCTTCTTTTTCTTTATTTTGAAAAGGATTGAGTAATATAGGTACTAGATCCTCTTTAAAGGTTTGGTAGAATTCTGAGGTGAAGTCATCTGGTCCTGGGATTTTCTTTTTAGGGAGATTTTGTATAGTTGATGCTATTTCAGAACTTGATATAGGCCTGTTGAGCATTTCCACTTCTTTGTGGCTAAGTCTAGGAAGGTGGTGTGCTTCTAAGTATTGTTCTATTTCCTTCAGATTTTCGTATTTCTGAGAATAGAGTTTCTTGTAATATTCATTAATGATTTTTTGAATTTCTGAGGAGTCTGCTGTTATTTCATCATTATCATTTCTGATTGATTAAATTAGAGATTTTACTCTTTTGTTCCTGGTTAGGTTAGCCAAAGGTTTATCTATTTTATTGATTTTTCAAAAAACCAACTTTTTGATTTATTGATCTTTTGTATAATTCTTTTGTTTTCAATTTCATTTAATTCTGCTCTAATTTTGGTTATTTCATTCTTTCTGCTGGGCTTGAGGTTGGAATAGTCTTACTTTTCCAGTAGCTTGAGATGTCCTATTAAGTTGTTAACTTCCTCTATTTCTGTTCTCTTAAAGAAGGCTTGCAGTACTATAAATTTCCCTCTTAGGATTGCCTTTGCAGTATCCCAGAGGTTCTTGTAATTCGTGTCTTCATTATCATTTTGTTCCAAAAATTTGATAATTTCCTTCTGAATTTTGTCTATGACCCAGCTATCGTTCAGTATAAGGTTATTTAGTTTTCATGTTTTTGTATGCGTATGCTGATTCCTGTTATTACTGAGTTCAACTTTTATTTCATAATGGTCCGAGAAGATGCAAGGAATAATTTGTATTCTTTTAAATTTGCTGAGGTTAGACCTGTGACCTAAGATGTGATCAATTTTGGAGGATGTTCCATGAGCTGATAAGAAGAATGTGTATTCAATTTAGTTAGGATGAAATGTTAGGAAGATGTCTGTTAAATACAGTCGTTGAATGGTTAGGTATAAATGTAAAATTTCTTTGCTGAGTTTCTTTTTGGAGGATCTATCCAAAGCTGACAGAGGAGTGTTAAAATCTCCAACTACTATGGTGCTAGAGGAAATCACGTTGCTTATGTCTGTTAGAGTCTCTCTAATAAATTGAGGTGCGTTCTGGTTGGGTGCATAAATGTTAATAATTGAAATCTCATCATGTTGTTACTCTTAACAAATATGAAGTGACCATTCTTATCTTTCCTTTTTTGTTGGCTTAAAGCCTATTGTATGTACAAATAAAATTGCAACACCTGCTTTTTTTCTGATTTCCATTTGCCTGAAATATAGTTGACCATCCCTTCACACTAATATATTTATCTTTTAAGGGAAGATGACATTCTTGTATACAACAGATATCTCTCCTGAGATTTTGTATCCAGTCAACCAACATGTGCCTCTTTAGAGGACAATTTAAACCATTCATATTAATTGAGATTCAGAGACCATGGGCCTGGGGAGGCCTGAGGCTTAATCAGACTGGTGTCCCTTGTCCTCATCATCACAGTAATAAGCATTAAGTTAAAAGTAACAGTAGGTGCTTCTGAGAGTGTTCTGCGGTCTCCATAGGCATTCCTAACAGAAGTACCATGTAAAAGGAAGGCCCACCCCAGATTTCTTCTCACGGGTGCCTGCCTCTCCATAGATAAATGACTGGTGGTTTATCCAGTTCTATCAGCTTTTTGATAGGCCCAAGCAAAGTTATAAACTTGCTGTTTGCCTCACCCTTTGTCCTTGGGGTTTTCTTGTTTTAGACTGAGAGTGTTACTCTTTTTTTCAACTCTTTATATCTTTAAGTAGAAACATAAAATTCAGTCAGGCTTTTAAAAAGTTTAATCTGGTTTTTCAGACTTATTTTTAGTGAATGTGTTGCTAACATCACTCTTTGATAGCTTGAGTTAAAAATCAACAATTCTTTTTCCTCACTTATTATGCTTTCACCAGGAAAACCATATTTTTGACAATTTTCAGATTGTGTTTTGATAATAAGCTGTAGCTGCTGCTTCCAAATGCTGGTTTTGATATTCGGGCAAAAAATATGCCAATGTATAAACATTGTTTTAAAATCGAATTCAAATAATTCTTAAGCTTTTTGTCCATATGTCAGATAAGCATATTTCCTCAGCACACAATTTTATGGGAAGTACACACTTGAATGTTTCAGACTGAGCTACCTTGGGTGAAGGTAGCTTTTTACATATCAGTACTTTATTTGGAAATGTAACTGGATTTAGATCTGCTTGGAGCTTGCTCTAATCATGGTATTGAAAAAATAAAGATCCAAAAAACATTTTGGTTGTCTATTTGGAGTTTAATGAAGACTGTTCTCTCTGACTTACATTATCTCATATACTCCTTTATCAAACACATGAACACAGAGGATGTTGAACTCTTTTCTTAGTCCAGCACTTATGATGCTTGTATTTCCTCTGCATCCAGATGTGTCAGTTACTTACTTTTGAGAAAAGGATTCTAAGGATGAGCCAAAATACTAAGAAAGCCTGTTTCTGCTGCTTCAAAGATGGAGTAAATACAGTTAGCATTATTGCTATATTTCACATTCTAATGTAATATTCTAGAGCCTGAACAAATCTCTTAAATTCCAGGAAATCTGGGTCAAGGTCTTATGCCAGTTTCTAAGACTTTTCTGCTTATATCAATATTTCCAATTTTCAAAATTCATCAGAAGTCTTCTTCCATTAGAGTCAAAAGAAATCTTTCCCTTCCCTTCATTTTTACATGTTGATAGATTTTAATCTAATCTGTCTGCAAGGTTGTCATACTTCCTGTAAGATATCCTTTGATTTTTCATGCCAGTTTGTCAGCTGGTGACTCCAACTGGCTAGACTTGGCTTCCAATCTCTAAAATATCACTTGAGTATACAGTTCTATTTTAACTTTCCACCGTCATTCTTCATGAACGCTTTAAATTAAATATTGACATTTTTCATATTCATTTAAATATTATATTCACCCTCTGCAGTCTTCATGTTTTTGCATGAAATAATTTCAAACATAGAGATATATAATTTTACATATCACTCTTACCAGTTTGAACTTTCCCTGACAAGCTATTAATCTTTGAAATATTTTGCCCAACGCTATGATGTACTGTCAGAAACGAAGTGGGATTCATTGCTTCCAAATTCATTTGGGCAGAAATAGAACATCATTATAGACATTTATCATTTTTACACATTCAAAATATTGGTAAATGAAGTGCATCTGGGTCTTCTGTTGGGTCATCAGAATTAGCTCCTAAACAATAAGAGTATGAAATATCATTTATCAGACTTGATTATGAATTAAATGTACTTGTTTTATCTGGGTGAGATTTATACCTGTCAAAAACTTTACCAATTTCAGCACTTAAAATCTTTCAAATACTGAATTACTGAGTAGTTATGTATGTGACTAGGATTTTATTAATAATAAATTTAAATGCAAATGGTTATTGTTCATTGAACTCATTTGTTTTTACTATAACAGTTGTCATTTGTGCTTACATGTGTTAATCATTTTATAAAATATAAGTTAACATTTATTGCAACATTTCCATTTTCTAACTTCTACAAAAAGGGACTTGATAAATAGATGTTGGTGAAGTAAATAGTGTAATTAAAGTTGTTTCATATTTGTTAAAGCACTCCTACATTGAGTATGCAGGTTTCTGTTACACTTTGATTTTTCATACATTACTTTTTTGACTTTAGTTTCCTATTTTTGTTTTCTTTTTTTGAGGCTGATTCTTACTATGTCACCCTAGGTAGAGTACTGTGGCATCACAGCTCACAGCAACCTTGAACTCTTGGGCTTAAGCAATTCTCTTGCCTCAGTCTCCCAACTAGCCGGGACTACAGGCACCCGCCACAACCAGGACTTTAGTTTCCATATCAGTAAGATTAGTGGTTGTGTTCTTTAGTTTCCGAGATATCCCATAAAACAAAAAGTCAATTATTTCACATATCTTAGGTACTATCAGAAATACACCTAACAATCCTTTTATTTAACTTTATTTTTTTTCTAATTAGTGAATGTAGCAGCCTGTATAGTCTGTGGCCAGGAGGAGTGAGAGTTTTAAGAAACACCTGCAGCTCGATAAAGGAGCACGTTGGTGAAAAGGGCACCGAGAGGAACTTAACAAGCATAAGCAGCTCCCCACACGAGAGCAGCAGCAATTGCTACACCTGTGGTGTAAGAGCCACGGGATCAGCTCCGTAAGAGGCTGGAGAAGAAGGCAGTTTGAGGTGAGCTCATTCTAGTACAGACCGCTTACTCTGACTCTGTCGCTTCTCCTGCTTGCAAAACACCAGCACGACGTCTCTCCCCTAAAGATTGCTAAGCTCTGCTAAGGACTGCTAAGAGTTATTCTACTAAGACTTCTCCACCTTAAAGACTGTACAGGCGAACCTTACTAAATGCAGAATACAAATGTCTTCATATCATAACTGAGAAAATGCCAGAAAGGCTATGTTAATCAGTTTGACGAAAATAGTTAAGATTGTGTATGAAACCAGCACATTGTACCCCTTGATTGCACTATTGTCCACAGCTATGATTTAATAATAAAGACAATAAAATTTAAAAAAAATTTTAAAAAGACTGTCTTTCTCTCTCTCTTCTGCTAAGGCGAATGGCCTTCAGGCATCTAAAAGCAATTGTTTCCAAGCAAGGTAGCCTAGTGGTCCGCCTCTGGAACCTAGATAAGCAAGGGGCTGGAGACCTGGTCAGTCCAGCCCCAACCAGTGGCAACAAGAAGTGAATTAACATTATTTTTCTTTTCACCTTACTGAAATGTTTTGTTAAAACAGAATCATGAGAAATGTAATCTATTGCCAAATTCATATACATATGAATGTGTTTCTCCTGATTTTATCATGGATGCTCTGATTATTTCTTGCTTTGAGTAATTTTTCAAAGAACTTTGGATATATACTTATTTCATCATTCTCCAGCTCTGAATTTCATAATACCCTCTACTAATAAACATTTTGGCTTATAAGAGAGAACGTATAAATATCTAAAGGAAATGATGATATAAAAATGTATATTAATAAGTTGACCATTTGTAAGAATCTTTAAATTTAACCTTATAAATTATAATAAAATTTCAGAAAGAAAAATTCTACAAATTAATTTTAAGAAGAGTTCTATTTGGGTATAATGCTAGCTATCAAGTAGTTAAAAGATAATTTGATATTATCTATATTCATCTTTAACAATACCTTTTATCATTAACATACCAATGGTACATTCAAAGATATACTTTGTTAAAAATCATGGTCATAATTTTTTCTATAACCTGAATTTGGATGAGAAAACATTAATTTAGAATTTCTCACATGTATCATTAAAATAGACTATGTTAAAGTCAGGTTTTAATATATGGAATACAGTTCCTGTGCAACTTAAAATTATGTTATTTTTAAATTAACTGTACATCATTTTTCAAGAAGCAAGGTAAAGCGGCTAATTTCATTTAATAAATAATTTTTAATATAACATTAAAAATTTGGCTTTACTGCAATGTTCTTTAATCTAATGAAAGATCATGTAAAACAATTAAATTATTTCATGGTGCAGTATAGAATCAAAATTATAAAATAAAATAGTAACACTTTTTCTGTTTGTTAGATAGGATTACTAATTCATAGCGATTATAGTTGCCTCTCACAGAATTCAAAATATGAGTAAATTAATCAAGAAATACCATTGAATCATGCAGTTTCCTTTTAGATTTGGTTAAAGCTGTTTAAAATCATGTACTGGAACAAAAATGTTTAACTACTTTATTCAGATTTTAATTATAGACTCTGGGCATAGCTCTTGACACATACAATTTTAAAAAGCAATGGTGTATAATATAGCTAATAAAAATAAAAGGAAGTGTTTTTGATGTTTTATTTATTTGTTCATTTATTTGACAAATAAAATTTGTAGATATTTATCACATACAAAATGTTTTAAACTATGTATACCTTGTTGAATTGCTATATTGAGCTAACTAAAATATGCAATAATTCACATATTTATCATTTTTATAGTGAAAATAAAACATCTTACTGTGTTAGCCATTTTCAAGAATACAATATATTTGTATTAACTGTCCTAATAATGGGGTACATAGATCCCTTCTACTCATTTCTCCTATCTAATTGAATTTTTTATTCTTTGAGCAACATCTCCTCAATTCTACCACCCCCAATTCAAATTATGGTAGCTACCATTCCACTCTACTTTTATGAGTTCCACTTTTTAAAATCAAAGACAGGTCAGAGCATGCAGTATTCTTTCTGTGCCTGGGCTTATTTCACATAACAAAATGTCCACTATTTCATGTTGCTGCAAACAAAATATCTTTCTTTTTAAGGCTGTTCCTTGTATTTATCACGTTTCCTTTATTCATTTATTTATGAACACGTAGGTTGACTCTGTACCTTGCCTATTGGATATAATGCTGCATTGACTATTCCAGTGCAGATAGCTCTTCAACATAAGGGTTTCATTTCCCCTCATTGTGTACTCCATAGCGGAATTCCAGCAATTTCAGGGTTGCTGAATCATAGGGTAGTTCTATTTTTAATTTTGTGGGAAAGCTGTTTTCCATAATAGCTGTACTAATTTACATTCCCACTAACATTGTGCAAGGGTTTCCTCTCCTCCACAACTTCTCCATGCTTGTTATCTTTCTTCTTTTTGATGGTAGCCACTCTAACAAGAGTGATCTCTCACTGTAGCTTTAATTTGCATTTCATTGATGATGAGTGATGTTGACCATTTTTTATCACTATCAGCCATTTGTATACCTGCTTTTGAGAAATGTCTATTTAGACTCTTTGCCCATGTTGTAATCAAGTTACTTACTTTTTGCCATTAAATTATTGAGCCCTTTCTATATTTTGAGTATTAACCTCTTATCAGATGTATGGTTTTCTAATATTTTTCCTTCCCCAATTGGGTACACTTGATTTCCTTCTCTTGCCTGGTTGCTACAGCTAGCACTTCTAGGACTGTGTTGAACAGATGTGGAGATAGTAGGCAACCTGGTCCGGGTCCAGTTTTAAGTAAGAATGTTTTTAATTTTCCCCATTCCACATGATGTTGACTATGCATTTGTCACATATGGCCTTTATAATTTTGAGGTGACTGACATCTATGCCTATTTTGTAAAGTGTCCTTATCATAAAAGGGTGCTGAGTATAATCAAATGCTTTTTCTACTTCTATTGAAAGGATCACATGATCCTTCCTTTGCATCTATTTATGCAGTGGATTACATGTATAAATTTGCATATGTTCACCTGTCCTTCATCTTGGGATGAAGCACACGTGGTTGTGATGAATTATTTTTTAGATGTGCCGCTACATTTGGCTTGCTAATATTTTATTGAGAATCTCTGCATTTATATTCACAAGAGATATTAGTCTGCAGTTTTCCTTTTCAGTTGTGACCTTTCCTAGCTTTAGTGTCAAGATGATATTGGCTTTGCAGAACAAGTTAAAAAGGATTCCTTCCTTCTCAATGTAAGGAAATAATTTATGCAATATAGATACAAGCCTTTCTTTGTAGGTTCAGTAAAAGTTATGGAGCCATCTGGTCTAGAACTCTTGTTTTGGAAGATTTTTTATTGCTGCTTCAATTTCAGTGCTTGATATTTATCTGTTGACTAGTTCTATATCTTTCTGACTAGTTTAAAGAACTTATGTTTTTAAAAATTTGCTCCTTACACTTATGTTTTAAAGTTTATGAACACAGAGATTTTTATGGTATTCTAAGATGATTTTTGTGTATCAGTTATTTTTGTTGTGATTTCCCCCTTTTCATATTTAATCAAGATTTTATTAGAGTACTTTCTATTCTGTTTCTGATTAATTTAGCTAGAGGCTAAACAACTTTTTTATCTTTTCAAAGAACTAAATTTTTGCTTCATTAATCTTCTGTATAGATCTTTTGTCCTCAATTTGATTTAGTCCTATTCTATTACTGGCTTTTTTCTTTTCCCTTGCCTGGTTTGGGATTTGCCTGCTCTTCCTTTTGCCATTCCTTGAGATGATTCATTAGATTGCTGATTTGTTATCTTTCCATTTTTTGGATGTAGACAAGTAAGGCTAAGAGTTTTCCTCTCAGGACTGCTTTTGCTGTGTCCTACAGGTTTTTTATTTTTTATTTTTTATTAAGTCAAATACACATAGATCATGAATACATTTATGCATATGTGGGGTACAATGTGTTGACATAGTTACATCAGACCAATCAACATAGCTTTCATCTCATTTACTTGATTATTGTGTTAAGACATTTATGTTCTACACTTGACAGATTTGACTTGTACCCTTGCAATATGCTCCATAAGTGTAGTCCTGCCTTTTACCCTCCCTCTACTAAAATTCCCTTTCCCCTCCCTTCCCACTCCATTTCATGTCACCATTATAACTTAGTTCAATGAATCTTTTTGATTTGCATATTCATCTCCTCATTGAAAGAACAGTCATTCAGCAATATGCTGTTTAGTTTTCATGACTTTGTGCAGGGATGAATAATTTTGTTGGAATTAATTTCTAGTTTTATTCCACTGTGGTATGAGAAGTTACTTGGTACAGTTTCTATTTTTATAAATTTTATAAATTTATAAAACATGTCCTGTGGGGAACATGTCTTGTGGTCTGGATTGTGATAGAGTTTTAGAGAATGTCCCATGAGCTGAAGAAAAGAAAATACATTCAGTAATTTGGGGATAGAATGTTCTGTAAATGTCCATTAGGCACATTTATTCTAGAGTTCTGATTAAATCCCTTGATCTTTGCTTACTTTCTCTTTGGAGGATCTGTTCTGTTCTGTCAGTGAGGTGTTAAAGTTCCCAACCATTATAGTGCTACTATTTATAATTTTGTTTAAATTGAGTAGCAGTTGGCTTATGAATCTGGGCACTTTTGTGTTAGGGGCATATGTGTTTAGGATTGCTTAGTCCTCTTGTTGCATTGTTCCCTTTATAATCATGCAGTGACCATCCTTGTCTCTTTGATGATGATATGAGTTACATTTAGAATTCAACACAGATTTAACTAAGCAACTTGTGGAAGGGATAAACAAATTTAATAAAGTCTCAGGTAATAAAATAAATTTTCACAAATCAGTAGCTTTCATATGCCCTAATAACATCAAGCTGAGACTCAGATAAAAGACATATTTAACTTCCCCAGTACCAAAGAAAATAAAATACCTAGTATATACTCAATAATTAAAGTGAAAAATCTCTGTAGGGAGAATTATGAAAGACTGAGAAAAAATATTCAGAGTGTAAACAGATGGAAAAATATACTATGCTCATAGATCAGCAGAAGGAACATCGTTAAAATGACTATACTACCCAAAGTGATGTACAGATTTAATGCAATTATTATAAAAATACCAACTCCATTTTTTGCAGATCTAGAAAAAATAGTTCTATTATTTGTATAAACCAGAAAAGAGCACAAATAGACAGTACAACTTTGTTTAATAAACAAATATGGAGGCATCACTTTACCTGACTTCAAGCTATACTACAAGGGAATAATGTAACCAAAACAGAATGGTTCTGGCACAAAAATAGAGGCATAGATCTACACATCAGAACAGAGAACTCAGAGATAAACTCAACCTCATATTACATCTGATTTTTGACAAAATGGATTAAAACATACACTGGAGAGAAGAATCCCTGTTGAATAAATGATGCTTTGAAAACTGATATTCACATGTAAAATACTGAAAAAAGGATCTGCACTTCTAACCACTCACAAAAATTAACTCACAATGAATAAAAGACTTAAACCCAAGACAATAAATCATAAGAATAGTGGAATAAAATGTTGGAAAAACTCTTATGGATATTGTCCTTGGCAAAAATATAGGAAGACCCCGAAAGCAATAAGAGCAACCACAAAATAAATAAATGACCAAATTAAAAAACCTCTGTACAAACAAGAACACAGTTAAAAAAGCAAATAGACAACTCACAGAATGGTAGAAAATATTTACATGTGCATCTGATAGAGGACCAATAACCACAATCTACAAAGAACCCAAGCAAATCAGCAAGAAACAACCAAGACACCCAATTAAAAACGGGCAAACTATATGAACGGAAATTTTTCAAATGAAGATACACTAATGGCCAACAAACTCATGAAAAAAATGCTCAGCTTCTCTAATTATTAGGGAAATGCAAATCAAAATCACAATGAGATATCACCTAACTTCAATGAGAATGACTCATATTAAAAAGTCCCAAAACAATAGATGCTGGCATGGATGCGGAAGAGAGGGGAACACTTATACATTGTTGTGGGACTGCAAACTGGTACAACTTCTATGCAAAATTGTGTGAAGATAACTCAAAAAACTTAAAGTAGACCTGTTTATCCAGAAATCCCACTGCTGGTTTTATACTAAAAGGAAAACAGTGATTTTATAAAAAGGACACCAGCACTCAAATGTTCATAGCAGCATACTTCACAGATGCAAAGAGATTGAAACAACCCAAGTCCCAACCAATGCATGAATGGATTTATAAAATGTAATATATGCATACCATGGAGTGCTACGATGGCCATAGAAAAAGTCTATCTAGTATCTTTTTGGACAATCTGAATGGAACCAGAAACCATTCTTGTAAGTGAAACATCACAAGAATGAAAAGCAAAACAAAACAAAACAAAAAAAACACAAGTGCTAATTAACAAATTCAAACTAATTGAAAACAAGTACACACATGGAAGTACTTCTCAATGAAAATCAATATGGGAGGAGAATGGAGGAGAGAATAGGTAAATTCACACCCATTGGGTACAGTGAACACTATCTGAGTAAAAGGAAAACTTATAACTTTGACTCAACTATTCAAAAACTAAGTATGTAAACAAAACATATGTACCCCCTAATATTCTGTGACCTTGAAATAAAAAAGACTAGGCAGATGTTCTGTAAATTATTAAAAGTACAAACAGGCTCATTTCCCTGTCTACCCCTTCCTATGATGCTCTCTTCTGTGAATTAGTGTATTAATACTTACAGGGAAGAAATGTTGCATGGTTAATAGTTTTTAGTTAACTAATAGTAGTTTTTGGTGGGGCAAGTTTGGGCTCTCTGTTATAGTTTATAAGAGTTTATTCCTGTGAATTAAAATTTATAATAATGTAGTTCCATGATATTAATGTCTGTAACAAGAATAGTACATTATTTTTTGAGTTCTAAGTGTCCTCTAGGACAATGTGTTCACAACTTTTGGATATACACCAACCACTGCAGCTTTGGAACCTTGTTATCTGGGCTGTTCTTTCTGGGGTTAGGTGATATCGCAAAGTGATTTTGATTTGCAATTATCTGATGATAAAGAATGATGAGCATTTTTTTTCATGTGTTTTTTGGCCATTGGTCTATCCTTATAAAAAAAAAAAGACTCTGTTCATGTTTCTTGCTCATTTATTAATGATATTTTTGTTTGCTATTTTCTTGTTGATTTGCTTGAGTTCTTTGTAGATTCTGATTATTAGTCCTTTCTTAAGTTCATAATGTATGAATATCTTCACCCATTCTGAAGGTGTCTCCTTGCTTGTGTCGTTAGCTGTGTGGAAACTGTTTAACTTGATAAGGTCCCATTTATTTATTTTTGTTGTTGCCATGGCTGCCAATGAGGTTTTTATCATAAATTCTTTTCTTAGGTCAATGAGATCTGGAGTTTATTCCACAATTTCTTCAAGAGTTTTTATAGATTTTAATCTTTTATCCAACAAGAGTTAATTTTTGTAAGTGGTGAAAGGTGCAGGCCTAGTTTCAGTCTTTTGCATGCACCTGTCTGGTCTTATCTGCCATTGTAATCTTAATCATAAAATCTTTGCCTCAGCCAATGTCTAGAAGAATTTTCTTTACATTTTCTTGTATAACTCTTATGGTTTAATTCCTTACATTTAATTATTCTATTTATCTTGAATTAATTTTTTTGAGTGCTGAGAGATATGAATCCTGTTATGGATAATTTTGCAAGTGGCTATCCAATTTTCCCTGCACCATTTGTTGAAGAGGGTTTCTTTTCCCCAGTGTAGATTTCCATCTGCTTTGTTAAAGATCAGTTGGGTGAATATGGATGGTTTTGTAGCTGGGTTCTCTGTTCTGGTCCATTGTTCTGTATCTCTAGGCCAATACCATGTTATTTTGGTTCCTATATCCTTATAGTTTAGTTTGAAGGATGGTAATATCATGCTGTCAGATTTGTTCCTTTTTGCTTAAGATTGCTTTGGCTATTCATGCTCTTCACTTATATCAAATGAAGCATATATATATATATTTTTTAAAAAATATTAATATGTTTAATATATTTTTGAAAGTAAATTTATTTCAGATTAATGTGAGGATATAAGTAACCAGGTTAAAAAATTTGATTTTGTTAGGTAGAGTCTTTCTTGTGGTTATATCCCCCCAACAAAAGGTGTGCCAAACACCCCCACTCTGTTCCCCTTCCTTTTTTTTCTTCTTTTTAATTTCTTATGTTTTGGGATTCGATGAGGGTACAAAGAATTAGGTTACGCTGATTGCATTTGTTAGATGAAGTTCCTCTTATAATTTTCAAGTATGACTTTGGCATTTTGATAGTGATTTCATTGAACTTGTAAATCACTTAATGTGATATTGACATTTTAACAATGTTGATTCCACCTGTCCTTGTGCATGATATGTTTTCCTGCTTGTTTGTGTCATCTGGAATATCTTTTCCCAGTGTTTCA
Source organism: Arctocebus calabarensis (assembly GCA_963573935.1). Lineage (NCBI taxonomy): Eukaryota > Metazoa > Chordata > Mammalia > Primates > Lorisidae > Arctocebus > Arctocebus calabarensis. Next base: position 34,332 of record CAUYON010120644.1, read on the forward strand.
AAGTTGTCTTTGCAGAAAGCTTAACCTCCTTGGTTAATTATATTTCCAGGTATGTAGTTTTATTTGTAGTGATTATAAATTAAGGAGTCTTTGATTTGACTGTCAGCCTGACTATTATTGCTATATATATAAATGCTACTGATCTTCACACATTGATTTTTTTTATGAGACTTTGCTAAATTTATCAATTCTAGGAGTCTCTTATAGGAGTTTTAGTGGTTTTCTAGATATGAGGTGATGTCAAATCAAAAACTGATAGTTTGAACTCATCTTTTCTGATTTGGATATCCTTTATTTCTTTCCCTTTCAATGAAAGGGACTGGTCTCAGTCCTTTGTTAAATTTCAAATTTTGGTCATTTATTGGGTTCCAGATTTCAATGAATTGTTTCTCAGGTTTTTTTTGGGGGGGGGGGGTTGGGATTCCTTAAAGCAGTGGTCCCAACCTTCCTAATGCTGTAACTCTTTAATACAGTTTCTGTGGGTTGCACACAGGTTGAGGACCACTACCTTAAAGTAATACTTTGAGTTGTCAATCAGTTTATATCTACATTTATTTGAGGTCAGTTGCTTGCAGAATACGTTATTTCGGCGTTGTTATGCCTTCTTGTTTATTCATGTTTCTTGTTGTTTATGTTGATGTATACATATTTGAAATATGAGTTTATTCTAATGTTTGCATACTGCCTCTGTCTCGGAAAGTCCTTCACTAGTCTGCCCATATAGAGATCCTGGGCAGGGTATCTGGTACAGTTAGGGTAGCTTGCTGCTGGAGTACTGTAGGTGGTTTATGTAGTGCATTGATTGCCAGGTGCATGGACATGGAACCTGAAATATGAGGGTAGGCTTTGAATTTGTAGGCCTGAAGCCTGTGTCCAGATAGGCTACTCTGGCACTGGAATTGACTTTGAACCTGAGTCTTCAAGGGCTGTCAAGATATTAGGATGGCCCTGACACTAGGTCCTCTGACATGGACTTTGGGCCTGAGTTCAAAGTGACAATGTTGAATCCTGCATCTATAGGGCTGATCTTTGTTCCTTAGTATGTGGAGTCCAACTTGATACTAAGGTCTACTGAGTTAAGCATATACCCTGGGTCTGTGGGTGCAGGCCTCAATCTCAGAGCCTCTAGAACTGTGCTGGCACAGTGGCAATGAGAAGACTGTATTAATAAGGGTCAGCCTGAATGCTTTGTCCATAGGTGCCGACTTGATGACTAGGGCTATGGTTCTGAGGCAAACCTAAAGCCTGTAGCCTGTGGGTTCAGGCAGCATTGGGGTTGTGCCAGCACCTGGATCCAGTAGGAATGACCTGATGTAGGAGGAGATTGACGCCTGAGGCTACTTGGATTGGCCAGGCACTGAGAACAGTCTGGAGATTAAGGTTCCACAGAACAAAGCCGCATGGCCTAAAACCAGAGACAGTAAGATCTATCTTGGTCTGGGGGCAGGCCTAAAGGCTCAGTCTTTAGGCAATGGCCTAAGTCTGTAGCCATGGAGGCCTACCCTGCACTGAGTTTTACTGGGATGTGCCTAGTTTGGGGTCCAAAGCAAAATCCAATGCTCAATTCTCTCTTCTCCCATTCAGAAGTTGGAGTAGGGATGATACAGGAAATGTAAAACTGTCCTTACTACATTTGCCAACTTGCCTTTTCTTATTTCTATGCTAGACCAAAGTGCTATAATTTCTCACCTGGTTTCCTTAACTCTTGTAAAGGTAGTTTTTGCATATGGATAGTTTGAATTGATGTTTCTGCCAGGGAATGAGTACTAGAGAGTCCTAGTTAACCATTCTGCTAACCCTCATCCCTAAAAAAACAATTAAAAAATATATATATTGAGGTAGCAGCTTCAACTTTTATTAAAATAACTTTTTGCATTATATGGTTATTTGCTTTTTGAAAATTCCAATGACTAAGAATAAATGTATAGTATGAGCATTTTAGAGTTTGTAACTAGGAAGTAAAAAATAAAATTAGAAAATAGATTCAGTTATAATACCAGAATGTGTAGGTGTGTCCACTTTCATAGTCAAAATAATGCTTATTATATTTTCTGTGTAAATTATTATATTAACAGATAATAACATTGCTCAACACTGTGTATCCACACATAATTTAAATTCCATTACATCTTTGTACAAGTTTGTTTTTACATCAATAAATGATGACAGATTTTCAAAAATAAAAATTTTATGCTAACAATGTAAAACTATCAGAATTTTATCTGCTGTAGCACAAATTTTGCAACAGTATCTTAGGAGAAACTATTCCTGGTAATTATGTATAACCATATCTTGTAGGGAAAAAAGTATAGCATGTGTAACAAAAATATAATTTTAAAATATTGTGACAGACTGGTTACCTAAAATATTAGTCATATCAATATGAATGGGCTTAATGTACCTAATCAAAGAAAGATGTTTTAATTTGATGCACAAAGCAAGTCCAGACTACACACTTTGAAAAAGAGACAGACATAAATCAAAATGATTCAGAGGTTAAAATTAAAAGGATGAACAAGACGAAAACACAGGTAGAAACAGAGATAGAGATAGAAAGAGTGGTAGAGACAGGGAAGGTGTGGTGATCCTGATTCACCATTCGATCTCCAACCCCCAACATTAGAAACACTAAAAAGGGAACCATCTTAATACTAAAAGATACAATTTAAAGGAAAGATGTAATGTTTATTTTTATGCACCAAATAACATAGCAAAACCCATTATGAAGTAAATGCTACAGAATCAAAGACATGTAGACAGAAACAGAATAAATAATAGAATAATTTAATATGATACACCATTCACATCACAGGACAGGTCAACAGGACACACAAAAAATAAGTCAGGAGATTAAAAAATCCTTAATCCATTAGATTGTATCACTCTGTTTTGAATGCTACACCCTGATCATAGTAAATATGACTTTTTCTCTGATGCTCAAGATGCATTTCAATAAGTGATCTGTTTAGTCACAATGAAAATGCGGATACTTTACACGAAATCAAAACATTAAAAAGATAAAAATTACTAACAAACTAAAAGAAAAACCCTATATTTTGCCAAGGTTCTTCAGGGAAACAAAAGTAAGCAGGAAATACACACACACACTTACATTCATATGCACAATACACAGGGTTTTGTGATACTGCGTTTTAAATATGCATCGTCAAAGATAATAGTTGCCATCCCAAAGAAACAGAGAAAAAGGACATTTATTAATGGACACTGTCAAGGAAGAAGTTCTTTCTTTCCTTGAGGAATGACTATGTATGTAGTATTTGCCTTCTTATGCTATTAATAACAGTACGGTTATCAACTGTGTACCATTCACATTTATTTAAACAGAGAATACACAAGGAAGTTGCTTTGTTTATCAAAAAAAACACAGAACAAATAAATATTTCCACCTCTGCTTAAAGTTGGAATCTCTGGTGAACAGCCTTGCTCATTCCTAGAGTGAGCTTGTCGCAGCAGTACGGATATCGCTGGAGTGATTCTGACATTTGGTTGATAAGATTTGCATTAAAATATATTTACAGAATTTCTGTTTAGCTAATATATAGCTCTTCACGCCTTTTATCAATTTCAAACACACTTGGTTTCCTCATGCATAAAACTTACTGAAATGTTTGCCGAGGAAAGCAATTCTAACCAGGAGTGAAAATAGGTAAAGAATATTATAACTGATCAGTTCCCCATTGAGCTGAGATAAAGCAAGCAATCAAAGACAAGATAATAAGTGCTTGTTTTATTCATCTGCATTTATTTTACAGCCAGTGTCATATGCAAATGTATACACTATTAACATCATCTTTTCTTGACACCTGGTTTATATGTTTTTGCAGCTATCGCCTCCTTAGTGTTACATAATTCTACTCCCTAAGCTCCCAAGACTAACTATAAAAAGTATTCCTCTCTCTGCAGTATATTATCTTTCCATTTTTAAGAGTGTTAAGACACGTGGAACATATTTTCTAGTTTTTTTTAATAATTTACATTTATAGAATATAGTATTACATTTCAATAAACAATCAAGTTTATGAAGTATATGTGTATATACTTCATATGCACACATTAATAATTCAAGCTGGTATACCGAATTGTCTAGTATTAAATTTTAGACAGGCTTAATCTTGAAATTAAGATGTAAAGTAAGTTTTTGATTTTAAAAAAGTATTTCTAGTATTGGGTATGGCTATTGTATAGTAATTCCACACGTTTATTTTAGGAACAGAATAGCATAATTTTTATTTTGAAAACTAAAATAAATCTTAGGAAAAAATCATAGGACTTTGATATTGGTTTTACAATCCATCCATGTATACACAGATATATAGACTAAAACAACATTGTCAGTAGTGCCTGTAGATAGCTAAAATTTGAAGTCAAAAAGAAAAAGGAGAGACTGCTTTTGTTAACTATGTACTCTGATCAAAGAATAATTGTAAAGTACTAAGAATTATCTTTTTGTCAAACAGGGAAACCTGAAAATTCACTATGTGAAATTAAAAAGTGAAGCTATGAAAGCCTTTGAAATTTTTTATTTCCTAATATAGCATCACTATTTTGAGCTTACCTTAACTGAATGTTCTGCTGACCACATCATCATTCCAAACCTAGAAATAAAATCTTCCCTCATGAAGTTTAGTTATATTAATCATAGCTGTACTTAGTCCAAAACTATGTATGTAATGTTTTTCCTTTATTTTCTAAATCTGTATTACATCTACATATTCTTTTTTTTTTTTTGCTGAACTAATTCTATATAATTTTTGGTGTTTTCCTAATAGCCCAGTGATGTAATATGCAATTTTAATTTAGAATATAAACGAACAGCGAGTCAATGCTTGTTCTTTGCAGGCCCAAGCTTACTGTGGATAAGTCTTATAGAGTATCAGAATGATGATCAGAATCAAGAATGATGATTTTCCTAGAGTGATATTCCTAAAATGTTAAATTGGTTTAAAAAACCAACTATTTCTGTAAATTCTTAAAAGTGAGTTGTAGAGTAGTTGGAGTGAAGATATTAACTGTCAGGGTCTATCTGCGGATATGCGTCAATGATAACATGTCAGGCGCTGTGACAGCGTCCCTGTGTGAGGATACATCCCACAGCAACTGTCACAGTGTCCTTTATAGTCTTTCTGATGTTTCTTCTTCGATAGGTTGTAATGAAACTTTTATCACAAGTTAATTGTAACACATGGCAAATTCACGTGGATTTGTCACTGTACAAATTCAACCGAACATTCCCTGTGAAGTTTCTTTTTGTTTGACAGTCACGAAAAAAAAAATGGAGGAACTTTTTGATTTTCCAGGCTTGTTACCTAGAAGAAACTGGGCTGTATGTCACTCCAATTTCTCTGGCTCTCTCAATCTTAACACCTTTCTCAGACTTGTGTATTTATATGTTATAGTTGCTTTGGAATCTTTTAGAAAAAGACAAAAAGGTTATATCCTGAAAGAAAAATGCCTTGGAAATTTCAAGTTATCTTTAATAACTTTTTAAATTTTAATCAATATTTAGTAAGGCAGAGCATAATGATTCATATCAAAGAAGGATGAAATCAATCATCTAATTGTTTCAGTATGAAACCAATCTATATTTCTAAATCAATGCCTTATATAAAATATAAGCTGTTATGGAGTGAAAGAGGGTAAGAAGAGGGGAAATAAATGTGACTGGGTACACATAATGTGAACACATAAAATGTAATTGAGCCAGCTTCTATCAGTCGCTAGTCTTGAATTTTTATACTTGAGGAAAATGGAAATCTAAGCGTTTTTATTTGTCTAGGTCAGTCAGCTGGTGATTCCAATGTCTGATTCTTAGTCCCTGATTTTTTTTCCTATAATTTGTTACCTACATTTTATAGATACAGTAAAATAAGTGCAGCAAAGAATTGTGTATTGACAAGGTCTTTTCCAACTGGCCTACATTTACAAACGACTAACTTTAACTCTCTCTCCTTTTTAATTTGAAATCCAGGGCAAAGCACTCAACTTCTCTCTTTCTTATCGGAAAGATGAGTTTGAGTATGATAGTAAAAACACTATCCTATTTCTGTGTTTCCTCCCACAAATAGGACATGTTGTTGGGAGGAAACCCAGTAATTAATTTAAATCACTTAGCATGAATGCTGGCACTCGGGGTTTTATTAGTGTTAGAGATTAATAGTACTATTATAATTATTATTATCCTTACTATTATAAGCAGAATGAATGTTTGACAAACTGTGTGAAGATGACTGATAGCCGGTGAAAGATCTGGAATGTATCTCTAGTGCCCATGAATCACTTTTACTAACCCTCCTTTATTATTTCACTCATTCTTTCTTGCTTTGTTTACAAGTGTCTATTAAAGACCTACTTTGTGTCAGGCAATGTGTTACATATTGGAGACCCCAGAAAAGAAAATAGAGATTCCCTTCCTTTAAACCTCGTATTCTTCACTGAAAGATAAAAAAAGAAAAAAAAATGCTGCTCCTTTGTGTGATATCTAATAACAGAGTTAATCTCTCAATAGCATTAGGGGAGCTCAGAGCAAAGCCTGTAATTCAGGATTAAAGGTTTGGAGAAAGTGTCCCGGAAATACTCCAGCTTGAACTGCACTGAAATCGTGAGTACACAAGCACTGGAGGGAACACGGTGTTTGGGGCAGTGTGAACAGACACATCAGAGTGCTCAGATCCCCAAAGATGAGAGGGGCAAGCTGAGCAAGGCAGGATGTGTATACAGCAGGCGGGAGATGAGGGTATACAGCTAAGTAGAGGCCATTTAATGCACAGAACACTCATTGGAAAATACATCTGGAGGTCGGGAGCCATAGCTCATGAATGTAACCCTAGCACTCTGGGAGGCCCAGGTGGGTGGATCGCCTGAGCTCAGGAGTTTGAGACCAGCCTGAGCAACAGTGAGACCCTGTCTCTAAAAATAGGAGGTGTTCTGGCGGGCTCTGTGGTCCCAGCTGCTTGGGAGCCTGAAGCAAGATCACTTGAGCCCAGGAGTTTGAGGTTGCTGTGAGCTATGGCACCATGGCACTCTACGAGGATGACAAAGAGATGAGACTCTGTCTAAAAAAGGAACAAAAGAAAGAAAGAAAGAAACCCTTATGGGATTATCTCCTGTGGATGGGAAGACTGGAAGTTAGACTTGGTAGCAAGGGGCTCTAATTGCAACACATCCCGATGACAGGTGAGCCACCCTCACTGAGACTTGTAAGGTAGGCCACCCCTCCACAATGGTCGTGAGTGAGGGAAGGCGGCCACATCTTCATATTCCTTATAATTTTTGTCAGTAGGTTCAGCATACTACTGTGACAGTTTTCTTCAGCAGAGGACTGACAGCTGTCCCTGTGCAGCTGGTTAAACCCTCCCTGGATCACCGGTGTCCACTACGGTTGCCTTGCAAAGTTACCAGTGGTTATCTGAACAATTTTTAGCCAATGCCATGAAGTAATTGAATCTTGCACGTTCTTTCTGCTGTGTTCTGAACTCAGTGGAGCAGAACGATGCTTGCTTGCTGGAGGGAGACATTCAGACTTCCCACTGTGGTTTTACCTTCTTCACTTTGTATAGATCTGACCATTTCTCCCTGACTATACTATTAAAGAGTCTGTACCATCGCTTCGTCTCTTGCCCGTATTGTCACAATTGCTCCTGATCAACCATAAAAGATGATGCTATTCCTAACGAAAACTGATGTTCCTTACTACAGTCTTGCCTCTCAGAAATCCCTTCCCCAGGTTTGAGGTGTTACACTACAAAAGACACAATGCAGTGTTCCTGAAAACCTCTCACTGCTCTTCCGTCTTCTTGGAATAAAAGCCAAAATTCTGTTCCCTAGCTCCTTATTTTTGATGAAATGTCTTCACTATTGTCTCATGTTCATCTGATGTTTGTATTTTCAGAGAAATTGTATGTATGAACTTTAAAGGAGATGCAGCAAATGTCCTAAAAGATAGACGGGGTAATTTGTGTTTAAAGAGAAAAGAATGCTTTGACAGGGGAGTCTCTTAGCGCTAATTCATTATAGGGTTGACTTGTATGACATTTCAAAAATCTACAATACGATATCCAGAAGTTTGCCACCGTTTTAATGCTATATTTGTTCATTTTAAAAGTTTGCATATTAATAAGGTAAGTTTTATGGATTTTTCCAGCCTCTAATAAAACCATTAAAGCAAATTCATTGTGTGTCACAATTTGCAATTTAGAAAATTTTACCTGGAATGTAAACTGTATTTTGAATGCTTCCTAAGTGACCTGAAATTTTTATGCATTATTAGTAGTTAATATCTTTTTGAAACTATGCAAACTACTCCGTATGAATAAACACATTTTCCTTACAGGTGACCTAAAAGGTAAATACTAATTTTATTCAGAATTCAGAAAAATGTCCAAGATCTCTCAGCTAATAAGTGATAAGGACAAAACTGAATTCTTGTCTGTGACAGGCAGCTCATGTCCTTACTCTTTATGTTAAGTAATTGTATATTACAGCTCATATTTCAGAGGTGCAAAGAGTGGATCCCATACTGGACTCTTTCTAAACACTATTCCTATGTTTTGCTTCAATTGAAACAATTTCAATAGTTGTTCCTTTAAGTCCCTCTGTATTTTATAAAAATATGAATTTTTAAAAATGTTTAAGCAATTTTTAGAATTATTAAAATAATATCAGCACTAAATATTTTTCTTTTTTTTATTAAATCATAGCTGTATACAGTAATGCAATCATGGGGTATAATGTGCTGGTTTTATATACAATTTGAAATATTTTCATCAAACTGGTTAGCATAGCCTTCACAGTATTTTCTTAGTTACTGTGTTAAGATGTTTGTAATCTACACTTAGTAAATTTCACATGCACCCTTGTAAAATGCACTGTAGGTGTGGTCCCACCAATTACCCTCCCTCCATCCATCCTTCTCTCCTACCCTCTCCTCCTTATCCCTTACCCCATATTCTTGGGCTATAATTGGTTTTATAGTAGGGCTGAGTACATTGGATACTTTTTCTTCCATTCTTGAGATACTCTGCTAAGAAGAATATGTTCTAGCTCCATCCATGTAAACATGAAAGAGGTAAAATCTCTATCTTTTTAAAGGCTGCATAATATTCCATGATGTGCATATACTACAATTTATTAATCCATTCATGGGTTGATGGATTAATTGGGCTTCTTATATGACATAGCAATTATGAATTGTGCTGCAATAAACATTCTGGTACAAATATCTTTTGTTATAAAGTGATTTTTGGTCTTCTGTATATATATCTAGTAGAGGAATTGAAGCATATAACAAACATGTCTATTTTTAGATCCCTAAGTGATCTCCAAACATCCTTCCAAAAGGAACATATTAGTTTGTATTCCACCAGCATTATAGAAGTGTTCTCTTTTCCCCACACCCACACCAACATCTCTGGTTTTGGGATTTTGTGATGTGAGCTAATCTTACCGGAGTTAGACAATATCTCAAAGTAATTTTGATTTGCATTTCTCTGATGATTAAGGATGATGAACATTTTTTCAAATGTCTGTAGGCTGTGAGCCTGTCTTCTTTATTTTTCTAGGAAAGATATGCAATGTTTGTTTATAATCTTTATTTTTTTATTCAGTCTCCTTAGAGACCATCAAAAATTGCCAGTGCTGACTGTATTGCAAGTAGTCATAGCAGAGTACTGGGAAAAGTTTTCAATTAGCAATAATTGTGCCTCAGTTAAACCTCATTGACTATGATACTGCCACTGTGCAAAGCTTTGTTTATAATCTTTATAAAATGTTACCAACTAAAAAGCTTCTGCCAAGCCAAGAACACAATAAGTAAAGCAAGCAGACAGTTCTCAGAATGAGAAAAGATATTTGCAGGTTATGTCTCTGATAAAAGTTTGATAACCAGAATCCAGAGAACTCAAATATATTAGCAAAAAAAGAACAACTGATCCCTTCTCATTGTGGCCAAGAGATATGAATAGAAGGTTCTCTGAAAAAGACAGGCATATGGCCTACAAACTCATGAAAAAATGCCTTAATCATCAGAGAAATGCAATCAAAACCACCTTGAGATATCATCTAACTCCAGTAAGTGTAGCCCACATAACAAAATCCCAAAACTATAGATGTTGGTGTGAATTTGGAGAAAAGGGAATGCTTCTACAGTGCTGGTAGGAATACACAATAATACATTCCTTTTGGAAAGATGTTTGGAGATCACGTAGGGAACTAAAAATAGACATTTTTGTTATATCCTGCAATTCCTCTACTAGAAATATATCCAGAAGACCAAAAATCACATTATAACAAAAGATATTTGTACCAAAATGTTTATTGCAGTCCAATTCATAATTGCTAAGTCATAGAAGAAGCCCAAGTTCCCATCAACCAATGAATGGATTAATAAATTGTGGTATATGTACACCATGGAATATTATACAGCCTTGAAAAAAGATGGAGACTTTACCTCTTTTATTGTTTACATGGATGGAGCTGGAACACATTCTTCTTAGTAAAATATCTCAAGAATGGAAGAAAAAGTATCTAATGTACTCAGTACTATTATGAAACCAATACATAACCAACCACACTTCCATATGAAAGCTATAACCCAACTACAGCCCAAGATGAAGGAGGGAGGGAAAGAGAGAGGGAAGATGGGTGGAGGGAGGGTAATTGGTCAGACCACAACTATGATGCATTTTATAAGGGTACATGTCAAATCTATTATGTGTAGAGTACAAATGTTTTAACACAATAATTAAGAAAATGCAGTGAAGGCTATGTTAACCAGTTTGTTTTAAGTATTTCAAATTATATATAAAACCAGCACATTGTACCTCACAAATGCATTAATGCACACAGTTATGATTTAATTAAAAAAAAGAAAATACCAACATAGATATTATCTTCTTATTGTAAACATCAAGTTTATAATATTTAAGCATAAAAGAGAATCAAATGCTATGTCATGTTACTGCTACACTTACTTATTGAGGAGACAGGCTTAACTATGTCAACTGATGTGAGAATTTGGAATTTTGTCCTTCTATAAATATAGTCATGAAGTTCCATTGTGACTTATGGTGCATCTTAGCAGGGTACTGGGGAAACTTATTAAATGTAGAGTATCAATGTCTTTATATAGTGATCAAGAAAATGCCATGAAGGCTATCTGTAACAGTACGATCAAAACATTTCTGAATGTATATGAATCGT
>CAUYON010120645.1:0-48853 GCA_963573935.1 Arctocebus calabarensis
AGTAGCTGGGACTACAGGCGCCTGCCACAGCGCCCGGCTATTTTTTTTTTTTGTTTTGCAGTTCGGCCGAGGCTGGGCTTGAACCCGCCACCTTCGGTATATGGGGCCGGCGCCCTACTCGCTGAGCCACAGGAGCCGCCCCTTGCCTGTTAATCTTAGCCATCCTTTAGGAACCTGCCTTTTCTTCATGGCTGCTTTTAAGATCTCTTTCCTTTTCCTTTTCTTTTTTAATTGTCCTGTAGTTTGTTAATGGTGATTCTAGAAGTAGATTCGCATTTGTTTATGTTTCCTGGGATTTTTTTAACTTGTGGATTTGATGATTATTTCTTTTTAGTTTTATGTGTGTCCTCTTACCTACATCATTTTCCTCTGAAACACCGACTAAATACATGTTAACACTTCCCAGTGCATTTTGTGTAACCTCTTTATTTCTCTGTTTTTCTGAACTATACTTTAGATATATCTTATTCATATTCATTTTTCAGAGCACAAATGAAGCTATACTGAAGTGTTCAATTTCAGCTTAATGTTTTGCTATTTATTACTTTATTTTTAGAAGGATTTTTTGGCTCATTTACAAATCTGTTTGTCCTTGATCATATTTTCAAGTTTTTCTTTTATTATTATTATAACAATATAATATATGGGTATTATACATTATGTTTCTGGTATTTTCAACTTCTGAATTAGTTTTTATTTTTTTTTTCTCTGTTGACTATTGTTTCTGCTGGTTCCTACTCATTTTTTGTAAATGTCCTTTTCTGTTTTTTGGGCGGGTAGGTCATAGGTTTCTTTGGCAGTGAGCTGCTCATTTTATTTTGAGACATGTGTTGACGTCAATTCCCTGCAGAGATTTTTATTTGAATCTTCCAGTTGGATCACAGTACAATCCTATGTCGCGTGAATTCAGATCTCAAATGCACAGCAAGGGTCATTCGAAAAATTCAAAGAAGGATTTTTCTCTCTACTTGGCAATGGTTGTGAGGTAACAAAATTTTCTCAATATCTCCTTTGCATCGTAAGTTTTATTTCTAATCCTGACTTTTACTGTAAGTGCAAGCTCTATGAGGTCATTTTTTAATTTGTTGTTACAATTTGGCCGGGGCTGGGTTTGAACCCGCCACCCTCGGTATTTGGGGCTGGTACCCTACTCACTGAGCCACAGGTGCCGCCTTGTGAGGTCATTTTTTATTAGATTTCTCACCTTGGGAACATAACAAGTTTTATCTTCTCTCTTTCATATTCCATATACTGTGGAAACTCAGGATAACTGGAGATGGATAGTTTTTCTCCAGGCAAAAACCAGCTTTGGGATTTGCTGACCTGCTAAGGTTTCCTTGGCGTCAGACAGATACTAGGTGGTCTGGGAAGTTCGAAAATACAGGGACGCATTTAGAAAGCAGTTATAAATATTTTAAAATAAATTTCCAGCAATTTAGTTTCTTCCACTGTGTCCAGCACTTGGGGGAGGATTATTCTGTGTGACAAATCTGCCGTATTATTGGAAACAGAAGCACCTGAATATATTCTTAAGAAGGACGTGACATCCAGAAGTTGCTAATCTTTCATAGAAGGCCAATTTGATTTAATAGTCCAAGAATGTTATTAGATACTCGTAGAAGTTATCAGCAAAAGTGTGAAAAGAGCAGATGGGAGTCACTGTCCTCAAATTGGAATAATCTGACAAAACACCTATAAGATGTGCTTAAGGTTTCCTGTTTTTCTCTTTACTTTAAAAACAGATAGCATTAGACAAACTAAAAAATGACCCCATCAAATAATTTTTTTATTAGTATCCAGCTTCAATCAAACAAAATACATACAGCATCTATATGCATAAACTTACAAAATACTAGTGAAAAATCAGACAACCTAAAAAAGTAGACATACAATATTCTTGCAATGGAAGATTCAACATATGTTATCAGTTCTCACTAAATTGGTTTATAGATAAAATGTAATTCTAAATGTAATGCAGCAGCAGACGGGTACGGTGGCTCACGCCTTGTTATTATTGCTTAATATTTCAATGCCTGTTTTCAATTGTCTGTTTTCTTTTCTGAATATATTTATCTTCGTCCATTCTTTATGAGGTTTTTGTTTCTAGTCCTTATCTTAAACATTGTTATTTTTATTAAATTTTAAGCCTTTTTAGCACATTGGGAAGCCAAGGTAGATGGATTGCCTGAGCTCACGGTTTCAAGATCAGCCTGAGCAAAAGCAAGACCCCATCTCTACGTAAAATAGAAAAACTGAGGCTAGAGGATAGCTTGAGCCCAAGAGTTGGAGATTGCAGTGAGCTATGATGCCATAGCACTCTACCCAGGGTGACAGCTTAGGACTCTGTCTCAAAAAACAAAACAAAACAAAAAAAAAACAAAATCCCAGCAACATTTTTTGTAGATATAGGCAAGATGACTCTAAAATTTTTATGGAAAGGCAAAGAAACTAGAGTAGCCAAAACTATTTTGAAAAAGAACTCCTTAACCCCTGGAAACCACTGATCTTTTTTATTTTTATTATTTTTATTTTTTACAAATATATATGTTTATTAGGTTTCTACTTTTTGCCTTTACAGAATTAAAAAGGCTTAATTAATTAAGCCTTAATTCAGAAAAGAAATCAGATGATTGCTGCATCAAAATATTAAGCAATAATAATAATAATGCAAAGAAAGTAGCATTCACATTGTTATTAACAATCACATTGTATGTCTATTATAGAATGCTTTGATTCTAAGGCTCAGTATAGAGTCGTCAGTTAACTTCTTCTTCTTATTTTTTTTTCCCAAAGTATCAAAAAAAAGACAACTAATATTTATAAATAAAAGTAAAAGATAATTTAAAAAACAGATCATGCTAAATCTTATAGACAATAGAAAAAGGAGAAATACTTCAAAATCATTCTACTTAATCTGAATATACCTGATCTTAAAATTGGATAAATTATATTATTATAAAGGGGAAATTTACAAACATATTTCACTTATAAATGAGGATGTAATATCCTAAATAACATTAACAAGTTGAATTAAAAATTAATGTTTAAGTAATGTACTTTGGTCAAAATTAAATCCAATTTATGTGAGAATTAGTCACTACTTTCTTTTCTTTTTTTTCTTCTTTTCCTTGCCCTCACCCGCTCCTTCCTTTTATGTCTGGTCTCCTGGTAGGGCATGGGGGTAGGGGAGTGCATCAAATAATTTTTAAAAATTATCTTTTAAGTCAAGGAAACACAATAGTAGCCCAGAGCAATAATTCTGATAGCTGTTTTTTGATAAAAAAGCGCATCAGATGAGAGGAACTTCGTTCATCTGGGTTTCACTCTGCGTTGTTAGGTAATAATTATGGAGCCATATGCCAAGTAAAAAGTGCTCATACATTAAGTGCTTTTCAATCTGCTATGCTGAGATTGCCTGACTCTCAAATGAGGAGAAAAACACTGTGAGAGTTAAAAAGGAAAATGTTTCCTCAGGAAATCCTGCTCTTCTTAATCCAATCTTTGCACAGCTGCAATACAATTAAGGAAAGCCAGAGGCAAAGTTATAGCAAGAGGGTTTTCTTATTTATTTATTTTTAACCTCATTACATTGTTCCTGAAAGTTTGATGCTTGTACTTCTGGCCAAATGAAGAATGAGGACAGTTTGAGGAAAAGGAAAATGAAGTTTATTAAGTTGTCAGCCATGAGGATGATAGCAGACTCTTGTCTTAAAGAACCACCATCCTCCCTTTAAGCAGAAATGCAGAGCTTTTTTTTTTTTTTGAGACAGAGTCTCAAGCTGTTGCCCTGGTTAGAGTGCTGGGGCATCATAGCTCACAGCAGCCTCAAATTCTTGGGCTCAAGTGATCCCTTTGCCTCAGTTTTTGATTTTTAGTAAAGACAGGGTCCCTTGCTCAAGCTGGCCTTGAACTCGTGAAGTGATCTACCCACATCGGCCTCCCAGCTTGTGAGGATGATAGGCTTGAGTCACCACACCTGGATAGAAACACAGAGATTTTAAAGGGGTTATTCGGTTTGGGGTTATTGCTTTTAACGGTATGTTGGTGGTCCTGGCCAGCCTCGTCTCCAGTGAAGATGACTTCATGCCCTTTGACAGGATAATTCCATTGAGCCACCTCCTGTAGTTTACAGCAAAGAACAAAGAACACTCCTCCGCCCCACCCCCATTACTGGTCCTGGGCAAGAATACAGGTTTGAATTCCCAAAAGGAGGGGTAGGAGGGGGATGATAGAGACAACTTGTAATACTTTTGTTCTTTTTCAGGCCCTTACTTCTCTTACATATTCCCCACAGTAAATTTTACCTTTCCATATATGTGGGAGGAGGGGCAATGTACTCATCCAGCTACTTTCTGCTATACTGGGGCAGTGTTTGAGATGGAAGGTTTGTACTTATTTATGCCATTCCTTTTTCTGGTTCGGAAAGAATGCGACAGATTACCAGGTGAAAAGGGGCATAAACAACAACTGCCATCATGAGGATGGACAACAGGACATGGGAGATACCTGGGAAGAAACATTTCACCTGCTGGTATGTAAAGCACAGGCAGGACTGTGGGTGTTACTGTCACCTTGTACATGACGTCTGATACAGGGCTGGGCAATAAGGAAACATGGGATCCCTGAGTCCGGAGCTACTAGTCACGCCCTGCAGGTGATCCTAGAGACTGACTTGGGCAAATTTAGCATGTAGGAAATCATATACTGGGATACCTGAACAGAATGAGGTTTAGGATGACAAACTCGGCAGTGAGACATCAGCAGAAGAGGCCAGAGTTTGGAAAATCCTTACTAAGGAGCTGTCTCTCCATTCAACAGGCAGAACAAGGCTTCAGGTAGAAGAATGAGTCGTGTCTCCACTTAGCTGTGTCATCCCAACTGTCACAGCCTCAGTCTTTAGTTTTAAAGAGGTTTTATAATGATTTAAATCCAGCTGGACAGGAGTAACAGACTGCCTTTGGTTTGATTTCCTTTAAATGTCCCCCTTTTTGGTGACCAGGACAGTGGAAGATGGCCACCACTTGGGCTCAGCCATCACCTGTATCAGGGCCATTATTTTCATGGCACACTTAATGTTCTTATTTCCTGCTGTCAGGAGCTCCTTTATCTTCCAAACGGTACTCACAGATCCATCCTGCTGGAATAACCTCCAGCATCTCTGAACAGTCATGCTGTACAGCCTTCTTCTCTGCAGCTGGTGACAGGGTGGTAGGATTCAGAGTGGACATGGTCTTTAATTTCTGCAAGTCAGGCAACCCCAAACCGAGGCAGCCATAAGGCTCTGCTTTAGATTTCAAAGGCATTTTGACAATCTGTGGTCCATATTAAGGGCTCTACATCTGTCTTTAATGGCCTCATTCAAGGCTTTGCTATTAATCCAAAATTTGCAATCCAGCCATTCTTAGGAATCTGTGCAGTCGTCCATGGGTTCCCTTGTTAATTTGGAATCCCAAGTAAGTTACCTGCTGTTTGCAAATCTGTACCCTTTTTGGGTGATACTCTATAACAAAATCCCGAAGTCCAAGTGCAGGTTCAAAGTCGCCTACTAAGCTCTCACTGAGCAGGGTAGGAGAGGAAACACAGTGCAGCAGTCCTCAGAGGTCATCCTGGTCTCAGAATCCTTCATCAAATGTGACTGAGTACCAGTCACAGGTACTTGTACAATATTATTAGTGGCAGGCACACCCTGTCTGAATCTGTATATGAAGAATTTGAATTCTTTCTGCATGTCTCAGGGTTCCATACAGCCTCACTCACTTTTTGATTGACCTTGGGAGGACTAGAACTTGCTTCTTCTTGCAAATGCCAAAGTTGTACTCAAAGACGTGCAGGTCTGCTGTGTCCCAAATTCAAAACAAACTTCTGCAGTGGCAGCCTCCTGTGTGCTTCACCAAGGAGGGCCTGGTATTCAAAAGGCATCCAGCAGGAGCTTGGCAGTGCCCTCAGAGGTGAGCCTCGGCTGCTTCTGGACCAGCTGCCAGCATTCTCGCTGCTCCCCCAGGTCCAGTGCGGCCACTGAGGATGTTGGGGTTCCCAGGGTCCAAGGTCATGAGTTCCCCAGCCACCGGTGCCTGCCCCTCCCACTGTCTGGCTCACAGAATGGCTGGTGCTGGGGCCTGGGCCAGCAGCCACAGGAGTCCCTGGACTTCTGCCCCCATAGCTTGGTGGTAATGGCACTCATGGATCAATTAAAAATTCCACTAATTGAGTCCCCACTGTCATTTGTACTGGGGACTCCTGTGGAAATTTGGGTTGTATCCACTGTGCAGCATGGAGCTCTGGGCCTCCTCATTTGTCATCGGAGTCCTGGACTTGAAAAACCATTTCCTATCCTGGGGTTGGTTTCTTGTTACCTGGAGCCCTTTGCAATTTGGGGGAGTGCTCTTTTCAGTGTTCTTTCCCTGCAAATAAGCTTCAGCCTGGGGAAATGGTTTTCACTGTTGCTTTTGACTGTCTCAAAGGACCCTCAGTTGAACAGAACACATACCAAGTTTCAGTTTCTGTTCTTTCCTAGCATTATACTTGAAAGGTGATATCTTCAAACTGGAGGAAGTCATGGCAATTGCTCCTTCCATACACTGCAGGTTCCTCTTTATATCTGAAGTACTCTACCCTATAAAAGTCACATTAACTATAAACAAATTTTCAGGGCCCTCTGAATCTGCATCTGTATGTTTCCAACATGCCTGATAGGTATGTTCCAAATATTCAGAGCCATCTTCATTGGCTTTTTGTTGTAATTCTTGGGTCTTGCTTAAACTCTTCTGTCTAGGCATTTCCCTCCAGAACCTGCCAGAATATAATTTCACTAATGATTTATTCTCTCACCATCTGAGTCCACATCAGGATCCAAATTTGCACAGGTTCAATAATAACCTGTTGGCTGTCCTTGCACATTCAAGCCCCCTATCTGATGAAATTGCTGTGATGGAAATTTTGTCTGCTCCGGCAATGCTTTGTCTTGAAATGAGAGACCATTCCCACTCCCAAATCAAAACCTGGAGGATGTAGGACTGAGGAATGAATCCCAGCTGTGCTCTCCCTGGCGTCTCTCACAGAGCCAAGAGGGCAGCAGTGGTGGCAACGTTGTTGGAATTGATTGGGCCAGGCCGGGGTCGCAGAGATGAGACCAGCATGTCACAGAGGAGTGAAGGGCTGCAGCTCTCTCAGGCATGGCAACTTCAATTGACTTCTTACAAGTTTATATACTTTAACAATGTAGGGTTCTGCACGTATACATGTACACTTTTTAATCATAAACTAGCTAGCATCAAGCTGGCGTCAGATGTTCTTAACGATAATGAATAAAGAAGCCATAAAAATAGTTGAACTGTTACACTGTTAAGAACAAGTTATTCATCTATTGGGTTCAAATGTAACCTTTAACTTAGATGCACATCAATTTTATCTTGATTTTCCACTCCCCAGATCCCTTCCAGGAAATTCCAGACCAACCAGACCCTGCTTTTAAGGCCTGTCTCCAGCATGACCAGCTCTCTAGTCACTTTGGGGAAGTCTTTAAAAGAAAGTCCTTTCATGTGGATCTTAGGAGAGTTTCCTCAAACATAAATTAATAGCAACTGAAAATTACTTTGAGGTTACATCGCAGGTAGTGGCACCTGTCCTGAACCTGGCACTATGTGGGACAACTTCCCAGGCTGGCTGTGGGGCACTGATGGGAATGGGTACCGTGTGCAATGGAGCAGCAGGGCCACACCAGAGGAAGCTCAAGCATCACCAAGCCCACGGCACCTTCCCTGATGGATGGGAAGCTGGTGGCAGGGGAGCGGGTTATATGAATTTTGGATCAGAAGATCCAACCTGGTTAATTCCTCCCCAATTTTATCCCCTGGGGTCTGACTATACTTGTCATTAACTTTGTCCCTGGCCTTTCAGTCTCTTTATTATGCAATGACGTGAAAGATTTGTATGTATGAGATCTCATTCCATTTACTCAACCTTTGACAAAATAGCTCCAGTTGTAAGAAACTATAATGATGTAAAGTTCCATTCATTGGCCACTTCTCCTCACACCCCAACACATATGTTAGCCAAGCTGTAATAAAACAATGTACTATTCCTTCTTTAGACATAGGTTTATAGCTGCAAGTTGACCATTCAGCCAAAATTTTCTCCAAGGGATTTTCAGATAGAACAAAAATGGAGCCTCCCATGTTAAGACAAAACTCACAAACAATAACAAACACAAGTTGACAAGTAGACAATACAGAGAGCTCCCAACACAATCTGAAATGCTAAGGCCCACCAACAGGTGGGAACTGTACAAACGAGAATCAAATTTTCCTGACCCAAAAGGCAACGGAAGCTTCCCTACCAAACAAATGAGAATTATACAAATGAGAACTGACTTTTCCTAATCCAAAAAGGAATGAATTCCCTCTATTCTCTAGTTCCCCTCAACTGTAACTTCTGCACCTAGGACACCTACAAATGCCTTACCAACTACAAGGCTGGAAGGTTCACAACCTTCCCCTAAGGGGAAGATACAAGGGTCTCAGTGTGCACACCAGGAAACTTATCAAAATGTCCAGGGCATCGTGACTCTCCCCCAAACCATTCCCTTTTCTCCAAATGAGGTTCAGGATGAAAGGTACTGCCTCTAATTTGGAAAGAGAGAGAGGGGAGTTCCCCAGAGCTAAGTAGTCCCTTACTCTCTCACACCAAAAAGACACCACCCCTGCACACTTGACCCAGGACTGCTCCACTCATCCTCTAGCGACAGTGGAGTCATGTGATGCCACACCACTGATATGCCAATGAACCCACCCCGGATGTCAAATTCTGTTACCAAAAGTTTGGTACTTGCCACTGTGGCCAAATGAGGAAGGAGGACAAGTGGTTTGAGGAAAAAGAAAATTCTTATTTCGCCATCAAATGAAGATGGCAGAGTTTCATCTTAAAGAATTTCTGCTCTTTAATCAGAAATACAGTGCTTTTGGCTTCAGGCTATTACTGTTTAATACTGTTGGCGGTCTGGCTGGCCTTATCTCTGGCCTCCTGCCCTTTGCCTGAACAATAGACAATTCCATGGAGCCATCTCCTATGGTTTAAAACAAAGAACAAAGAACACTGCTCTGCCCCTTAATTTCTGGCCTCAGGCAGGAATATGGTTTTAATTCCCAAAAAGAGTTGGGGGAAACAACTTGTAATGTATTTTGCCCTTTTTCAGGCCTTTACTTCAGTTACGGCACTGTAGCTATCCGGCACAATACCATAGACAATTCACTCTCTCAACAATCTCTGAGAATTTAAAAAAAATCTAATTTCAGAATAAGAAACAGGATAGTATCTGGATGGAAAACTCTAAATCTGTTCTTCTGACTAACTCCAAGTATTGATCCTAGGTAATACTTTTTATGAAATGGTCTGATGGGAAGTAACGTCACAGAAATAGTCGTCCTTACAGATGTTGTTACTGGTTTCATAAAATTGTGTAAGTGTTGGCACAAATTGCAGGGAGAGACTGTGAACCCACTGAGCAAGCAAATGGCATGGGAAGTTCTAGAAAAAAACTTAAGTAGCATGAGACATAAGAAAACAATTTAAACAATAAATGTATGATTATGGTCTTTAAGTTACACGTTGTAATATACAAAATGCTTGGATATCCTGAGCACACATTCTTGAAGTCAAAATTTCAACAAAAGCTCTACTGACAAAACAGAGAACTGAAATTTAAACAGGCAGACGTATTTGACGCAGGCAGTGAGAGCACAAAACTGAAAAGGCCAGTGGAGCTGTCCAGGTTTGCACATATCACAAAATAAGGAGCATGATATCACAGAGTCAGAAGTGTATGTGTCTTGGGGCAGGAACAGAGGTCCTGGTAGGCTTACAATCGCACGAGGCAGTTTGGCAAAGGTGCCTGTCTCCATTGGAAGAATGGGATATAGAGTTTAATTCCCAGCCCGGTGGGACATCTGTGCAAGACCCTGTTAACAGAGGGTGTGAATGAGAAGGACAGATTAGAAAAGAAAAAAGGGCTGAATCAACACAGAGAGAGGAACTTTAGGAAGAAAATTTCAAATGAGAAAAGAATAATGAAGGAGAGTTGGAAAAAAGTCTTTTGGGCTGTGGTTATCTATAGGAGAAGCTTACGGACGTTTTGTTTAGGAAAACTTTTACACTTCTTAAAACTTTTAGAAATCTCAAAAGGCTTTTATTTATGTAATGTTATTTATTGGTATTTAACATACCAGAAATTCAGATGAAGATACCTTTTACAATTCTTAATTTATTTAAGAAAAACAATAAACCCATACTACTTAGCACAAATAACGTAGTTTTACAAATAATTGTTACATTTTTAAAACACGAATATTTAATAGGAAGATCACCATTAATTTGCATTTTGCAGATCTATTCACTATCTGGCTTAACAGAACATACCTGGCTTTATATAGCTGTTCCTGCTTCAGTCTGTCATAGCATATTGTTTTCATTGAACAATATAAAGAAAATCTGGAAACACACACATGTTTGAAAAAGGGAGAAATAGCCTTTTAGAATAATATTATACCAAAAAAATCAAGAAGCAGTAGTTCCTTAAATCCTAATTCCAGCGTGAAATCTAAAACCATGTAAATGGTATTTTATCAGTAATATCTATTGGTCTATTTTGTACTGACAATGGGTTTTTTTGCTCTTGTATGACTTTGTAATATCATGCGTTGGTTATTTGGAAAACAGTAGTGCAGCACACAATAGATACTTTCCCATGTTGGTATATTTTATTATACAGCATTGACAAATCATGCGTGATAAGTGCACCACTGATTTTATTAGGTAAGTATTTATGTCCTCAAAAGTATTTATGTCAAATTAATGATGGCAGAGGCACATTTTCTAAAATTCTAAATTTTTACTACCAGTTGCTTTTTTTTTGAAGGAGGAGGCTGGCTTTGTTGATTTAAAAAAAAATCTGCCAAATGTCTTACCCAAAGGAAGCATAGCTTGATCCTCAGTTGTTCTTTCAGGTAAAAAAGGATTTTTCTAAAGATTTTAGCTTCTAGACAAGATCAAGTAACAACGCCTGGATTTACCCAACCATCTGGAAAAAAATGGACAAAGTATATAAAATAATAGCTTTCAAAACACTGGAAAATGATCTTGATGGAAAACCTAACATGTGCATCTGTAATTCAGCTTACCACCTTACAGAATTTCCAGGTCATGGTACAAAGAGGGGGACCCAAAGCAGACCCTGTCACACTACCCAAGTGAAGGATATGTTTTGTTTTGTTTTTTAGTCTTTCATTTCACCCAATATTTATTATTTAACAGTTTTCATGTTTTGCTATTCTCTCATTATCTCCATATGACTTAAGTTCTTTACATTAATAGGTTTTCCCTCATATGAATTCTCTGATGTTGACTAAGGTGTGAGCTCTGACTGGAGTCTCTTCCACATTCACTGCATTCATTGGGCTTCTCTCCAGTATGGATTCTCAGATGTCGAATAAGGTGTGAACTCACCCGAAAGGTTTTCCCACATTCTCTACATTCACAGGGTTTCTCTCTGGTGTGAATTCTCTGATGCAGCATAAGATGTGAATTCAGGCTGAATGCTCTCCCATATTCTTTGCATCCAAAGAGTCTTTCTCCAGTGTGAATTCCCTGATGTCTAACAAGATCTGAGCTCCCTGAAAAGCCGTTTCCACATTCCTTACTTTCATAGTGTCGCCCTCCAGTGTGGATTCTTTGATGCCTAAGAGGCTTTGAGCTGTGCCTGAAAGTTTTCCCACACTCATTACACTGATGAGTTTTCTCTTCACTGACAATTGCTGCATGTTTATTAAGTATTGGGCTCTTGAAAGATTTTCCATCTTGGCGAATTTTTTCTCCAGCATATATTCTTTGATGGTTAATAAAACCTGAGTTCCATTTGAAGCTCTATTCATAGATACTATGTTTACAAGGTTTCTGGTGTGTAAATTCATTTGAGTTCACATTTAAGAGCCTCTCACATCCATCATGGCTTATCATTTCACCTGTAAGTATATTTTTATGGGTGAGGATTTTACCAAAACCTCCATCTTGAACATCAGATGATGGTCTCTGAGACTCCCCTGTTTTTTTTTCCACATTGCTTCTTTATCCTGCCTATAGATTTATAGATATCTTGCAGCTCATCAGATCCTTCTGACATGTATCCTGAGATTCTTCCTGATATAATGCTCTGTGATTCTGTTTTTTTTTTTGTGAATGTCCAGCTTAGGCCTGCATCTACTATTTTTACTCTTATCATCACAGTCCAGTAGGAGGTGGGGTTTGAAGAACCGTAACAGGCCTTGGTCTCCACTGGCTGGAATTGGACACTAGGTGCTGGTCTAGGAGGTAACATCATTTTCTTGAATAGTTCTCGTCCATGTTCATGGACTGGAACCTGAAGTACTGCTTCAGCAGTGCCCCTCTCTAAATTTTCCAGTTTGGTGACTGTCTCCTCTCCACTCTCTGGGTAATGTTCACATACCCAAGCCTGCAGACTCCCTGGAAGGATGCTGAGGAACTGCTCCAGCACCAGATGTTCTAGGATCTGCTCCTTGGTATGGATCTCTGGCTTCAGCCACTGACAACAGAGATCCTGGAGCCGGCTCAGGGCCTCACAGGGTCCAGGGGAATCCTGGTAGCAGAACTGCCTAAATAGTTGCTGGCAGAGTTCCTGCCTGAGGGGATCAATTCTCTGTACACAAGGGCCCTGCCTCCAGATAATCTCTTCTTCTTCTGTCTTCACTATCAGAAGTCCTTTGTCCTCTGGAAAGTTCTGAGCTGCTGCTTTCTTTAATTCTGTAGCCATCTCTGGATAGATTATATTATCAGAAAACTCACCTCTGCCTTGGGAAGGGTCTTCTTTAGCTTCAAGAACTCTCCTCTTCCCTCAGGCTGGTTCCGATTGGACACTTCTGCAAGGATGTTTTTTTAAGGGTGCTGGGAACTCAGGAAGAACAAAGCATCTACAGTTACTGGGACTGTCCAAAGAAAACTGGGGACTTGCCAAGAATTGCCTCAAGGATATTCAATTGCTTACTGATCAGTGAATGTATGTAAGAAAACTACCCAAATCAGGGAAGGAATCACCCAAAAGGATTAGAGATAATAGTGCTGTGATCATTCTCCTATGTGCCTTTTGGTGAGTATACATATACATTTTTTCCCAGCTAAATGCCTAGGAGAGGAATTGTTGATTAATAGAGTATGCATCTGCTTGTCTTTAGTGGTTGTGCCAGTTTATGCTCCTGTCTAGTTTTTCTAAATCTTCTTTAACACTTGTGTTGTCTGTTGCTTTTATTTTAGTCATTCTGGTAGGTATGTAACATTAGCTCATTCAGTTTCAATTTGCATCTTCCTGTTACTATGGAATTGAGTTCCCTCTTAGATGTTTGTTGGCTTGTTCATATAGTCATTAAGGCATTAAAATAACTGTAATAAAAACCAATTCCTTATTGCAGTGACTTAGAAGGCTTTTACCCCTTTAGGAATAATATAGTCAAATATCACAGTCTAGGGAGAATTCTTGACCTGAGTTTTTTGACTATCTTAGCAACAGTCCTCTGAAAATCTGAAATTTAGGAAAAACATGATTTAGTAAGTAGTTATGGAAAAGTTTCATTGGTTGCTCTGGCTGGAAAAACTTTACCAAATTGAGTAAGTTGGCTCAAGTGGTAATTGGCCAGTGGGTGATGTTAACGTATTGAAATCAGTAGCAAAGCTTCCCCCCAGAGGTTTATGGAGGATGCTTGCTATTTCCAACTTCCGTGTTTGACCATCTCACCTCATAAAGTGACCCACTAAGATAAATAGGGTAGAAGATGCTATCACGTGATTCTGGCGAATTTTTTTTTTTCTTAACAAAATTGGACCAAATTGATGGATCTCTCTCAACTTTATAAATAAATTTTCTCTGTAAATAAAAATAAGGCTACATTGAAGGGGGCATCTGGTTGTACAAAAATACACTGCACATGGCCCAGTGAAAATTAGCTCTCATGAAAGAGTTTGCTAATTATTTTTTCTTTGGTGCTGTCATTGCTGAAACATCTCCACCACCTGAAGCTTTGTGCCTGGCTTTTCTCAAATCATTTGACTTAAATGTTTAAAAAATAATAATAGTAGGGGTCTAAATATGCCAGCAGCATATTCCCAATTAACATAAATAGTCTATAAATCACAGCAACCCTGACAAAAGTGCTAACAAGTATCAAAGATGCTCTACATAATCCCTTGGATAAAACACAAAGCCAGTGAAGCCCCTCCCATGTAAACAAAATATTACAAGGCAGGTAGATGTGAAACATCTCCCTGACCCTTATGTCCTGCTACTCACATTCCCTGGCTGTCCATAGTACACTGTACTATTCATTTGGACAAGGCCCATAGTTTTTCATTCAATTGTCATACCACTCATTTGCAAAGGATGTCACCATAATTCATCAGTAAAGCAACTAAGTAAATGTTATGAAAAAGAAGAAGAAGCTCTTTGTCTAGATTAGTTTTCTTTATTGACTATAGAAGGGTACAAATTATCGGTTGAATTTTAAGTTTTAGCTTATGGATCATCTCTATTTTCATTTTTCTAGTTAAGTAAATAAGGTAATCAGTGATTCAAAGAGCAAGTACTTGAGGTAATATAGAAGTTGGTTTACAGTCTAGCTATAGATTTGGCTGATTGAGCAACAAATTATTGTTTCTTTAATATTAGGTAAAATCAGCAATATTTATGTGTGTTTACACATCAGGCATTATATTAAAAGATCTCCATGCGTTAACCCTTTATTCCTCACAATGATCATACAAATTAAATATCGTTTCCATTTTTCAGATGAGGAGACTGAAGTTTTCAATGTTTGCATTGCTTTCTTTTTCTTTTTTTTAGTACTCTGTCTCCTTTGATGTCTCTTTTGCTGGTCTCGATCTTTTGCCCAGCCTCTCAAAGCAGTTGTTTCCCAAATTCTCTTGTCTTTTTCCCAGTATAATCTCTGTGGAAAATTTGACTTACATTGTGGTTTTCAAGAAGTTTGGATAATGAGATAAAAAGTGCCAAAGGCATGAATAATTAGATATGAAAACCAATGACAAATGAAGGAATACTTAGCAGGAGAGCTTAAACATTTTGCACATATCTTAAATATCTAACGTTTAAAATTAAATATGGGATGAAAAATAATCACAACACTATTTACTTAATAAGCTACTTGGAATCACTACTCTCTGTGCCCTTTGAGAGAAAGAGAAAAACTATATCTTGTACATATTTATGTCCTGAGAAATTAGGCAGTGATTGAAAAGGAATAATTATATTTTATCTCTTCAATTGCAATATTCCATCAAGTGTAAGAAGCCCTATCAGTTTTATCAGTATTTTCAGAATTTTTGTAAGTAGATATGAATTCAAGCTTTGATTGCTAACCAATATAAGAATACATTTATATATTATGTTTATATTTCACATTCTTAAGTTGAATACTTATTATACTTCAGTCTATTAATTATTCCTCTGAGTCTTCTTTTGTCCATCAAGAGTTTTGCATAAAATCACAATGACGTGTTTATGGTCTTGGATTTTTAGGTGCTTTAAAGTGAACTTTATGATGATTTTTAGGTTTATTAAGGAGTTCTTGTCTGTCCTGGTTTCTTATATCCCATGAAAATAATTCAGTGTTTCCATTGTTTAGTATTTATCCTTGTAGACAGTATTAGGCCACTGACATTTTAAAACATTTTTAAACCCCTAAAATATAATAAAATCTGTGTTTGAGAACAAACTGAAAACAGCATATAAGGGAAAGATAGAATGAAGGGAAATAAAACTAGAGGTAAGATACCAATTAGCGGACTTATGCACTAACTAGGTAAGTGTTGGTGAGGCGCCTTAATTAGGATAGCAAGGATCAATGGAGAAAGGCAAATTGCAAAGATATTACAAATATGAAATCAGTAGAACTTAATGACTCATTGATTGTGCAGGGTAATGAAGTAGGATAAACTTAAAATATGGTCAAAGAAGATAAATAGAAGCAATTAAACCATGTTTTCCAAGTATGTACCTGGGTGAAAGAATTAATACAAAGAAAAAAGGATTTGAGCAGGTGGAAGAAAGTATTAATGAACCCAAAGATAGGTCAACTGTGATAACCCCAACTAAAGAATAGAAAATAAATAAATACATTTTAAGAAGTTTCCACAGCTATCCCATCAGTAACCACCACCCTGATCAGTCAGAAGCCATCAACCTGATCAGTAACCACCACCCTGATCAGTCAGAAGCCATCAACCTCAAGTCAAGACCTCCTCCCAGACAAATGATTGTGACTCACTGAAGTCTTAGATGATCATTAGCATTCTTTAGCAACAAAGTGTTTTTCTGATGTAATGCTATTGCGCACTTTATAGACTACCGTATAGTATAAACATAACTTTTATATGTACTGGGACACCAAAAGATTTGTGTGGCTCACGTCATTGCAAAATTCACTATATTGTGGTGCTCTGCAATGTAACTTGTGATATCTCCAAGGAATGCCTGTGCTGTGTGAGTTGCTTTCTTTTTATTCTATGTTTTCAGTTCTCTGTACCAGGCTTTGGTGCTTTTCTCCGTTCAGGATATAATCATCTTCTTCTGGTGGTAAGTCCTATCATCTGTATTTCATTATTACTATGACCTATGATACAATTTTATGCATTCTGGACTCTTCTGCACAGTCTTATACCCTTGGTCCTGGTCTGTAAAGTGATAAATTTTTGTATAGGAATTAAATTTTTCAACATTCTCTGTCTCTCTGCTGTTGTCATAGGTTATTGGTAATTTTATTTGTTCTTCTTGTTGGCATACCTGTTTTTATTTATTTTTATTTTGGTGGGGGGAATATTATATGTCTGAGAATTTTCAAATACGAGGCTATGGGAATCCAGAAGCCTACGGGAATCCAGAAGCTCTATTTATTTAAGCTGTGATGTTTGAAGTTAAGAAGACTGAAGGAAGATGTATCTGGAAAACTCTGATATTGGATAATTAATAGTTTAGCATGCATATTTTATATGATAACTTTATATTTTGCTGAGAAAATTCTGTCTGAGCCTGAAAGGATGAATATTTTTTTCCAGCACTTTCCTGCACCTAGATTTAGTTCTTCAGCATTAGTTAATTTGGAAGTAAGTTTGGTGGTTCATTTTTTATATTCATCTTTAGTTAAAGAAGATTAAATTCACTGATTTTTAAAAATCTAATCTCGGATATCAGACAGATGGAGTGAAGGAAACGAGAAGTTTTTTTCCTCTCTTCTTCTGTTGTATACTAACGCTAGGGTTTTGCCCTGCATGCCATAAGTGAATCATTCTTCATTCCAGTTTCCTGACATGAAAGGTGTTGATATAAAAGCCATTTCTCATCTTTGGGAATTATTTACCTCTTTTGTATTTCTTTAAATATCTTTTTTAAATTTAATTTTTATTTATTTATTTTTAATTTTTATTATTATTTTATTTTTTATTAAATCATAGCTGTGTACATTAGTGCAATCATGGGGTACACTGTGCTGGCTTCATATACAATCTGAAATATTTTCATCCAACTCTTTGACATAACCTTCATGGGATT
The DNA here is from genome assembly GCA_963573935.1 of Arctocebus calabarensis. Classification (NCBI taxonomy): domain Eukaryota; kingdom Metazoa; phylum Chordata; class Mammalia; order Primates; family Lorisidae; genus Arctocebus; species Arctocebus calabarensis. Next base: position 17,615 of record CAUYON010120645.1, read on the forward strand.
TTCTCGTTTATTGTATGAAAACATTTGTATTCTGCATTTAGTAGGTTTCACCTGTACCCTTCTAAGATGCACCATAAGTGTGATCCCACCAATTACCCTCCCTCTACCTACCCTCCTCCTCCTCTTCCCCTCCCCTCCCTTGCCCCTTTTCCCATATTCTTGCGCTATAATTGGGTTATAGCCTTCATATGAAAGCTATAAATTAGCTTCTTAGGAAGAAGCCCAAGTGCCCATTGATCCACGAATGGATTAATAAATCGTGGTACATGTATACCATGGAATATTATGCAGCCTTAAAGAAAGATGGAGACTTTACCTCTTTCATGTTTACATGGATGGAGCTGGAACACATTCTTCTTAGCAAAGTATCTCAAGAATGGAAGAAAAAGTGTCCAATGTACTTAGCCCTACTATAAAGCTAATTTATAGATTTCGTATGAAAGGTATAACCCAACTATGGCACAAGAATATGGGGAAAGGGGCAAGGGAGGGGAGGAGGGAGGTTGTGGTGGAGGGAGAGTAATTGGTGGGGCCACTCCTACGGTGCATCTTAGAAGGGTACAGGCGAAACTTACTAAATGCAGAATACAAACGTCTTCATACAATAACTAAGAAAATGCCAGGAAGGCTATGTTAATCAGTTTGATGAAAATAGTTCAGATTGTATATGAAACCAGCACATTGCACCCCTTGATTGCACTATTGTACACAGCTATGATTTAATCATAAAGACAATAAAAAAAATAAAAATAAAATATTGGATATTAAAAAAAAAAGATATAAAAGAAAATCCAAATATGGCTTGGCACCTGTAGCTCAAGTGGCTAAGGCACCAGCCACATACACCAGAGCTGGCAGGTTCAAATCCAGCCAGAGCCTGCCAAACAACAATGACAACTACAACCAAAAAATAGCCAGGCATTGTGGTGGGCGCCTGTCATCCCAGCTTATCTCTTGGCAGGAGAATCACTTAAGCCAAGAAGTAGGACTCTACCAGGGTGACAGCTTGAGGCTCTGTCTCAAAAAAAATAAAATAAAAATAAATAAATAAAAGAAAATCCAAATAAATGATGAGATAAACCCTGTTCATGGACAGAAAGATAACAGTGTCAATATTCCTAAATTTACACCATAAGTTTAATAAATTGTACTCAAAATTCCCAGTAATTTTTTTCACAGACTTTGATAAACAAATCAGAAAGTCCATTTGGGAGAAAAAAGGGATTAAGAACAACAACAAAAACAATTTGAAATAGTATAAAAAAACGGATTCACCCTAACAGCGATCAAGACTTAAGATAAGGTTATTGTAATTAAAAATACCTGGTATCAGCAGTGCCTGTGGCTCAACAGAGTAGGGCGCTGGCCCCATATGCTGGAGGTGGAGGGTTCAAACCCAGCCCTGGCCAAAAACGACAACAACAACAAAAAAAAAAAAAAAAGAAAGAAAGAAAGAAAAAAGAAAAAATACTCTGGTATCAGCATCTGCATAAATAGATTAGTAGAACAGATTTTCTGAAAAACCTAGATACACATACAAATAGGAACTTGGAATATGACAGCGGTAATATTGCGAATCAGTGGGGAAAGATGAGTATTCAATAAATGGCACTAGGATTACTGGCTAATAATATTTTCAAAGGGAAAAATTAGATTCTTACCTCACCCCAGGAACAAAAATAAATTACAGGTGTATTAAGGTAAAACTATAAACATTCAGACAGAGCTATTGGAAAACATTGGTGTAACTTTCAAGAAGAGCAGGGTTTCCTAAGCAATACAAAAACAAAAGTTGTCATGGAAAAGTGAAAAATTCAACCATGCAATTTTTGAAAGCTTAATGACACATGTAAAAAGATGAACACAGAGGGCGACGCCCGTGGCTCAAGGAGTAGGGTTCCAGCCCCACATGCTGGAGGAGGCGGGTTCACACTCAGCCCTGGCCAAAAACTGCAAAAAAAAAAAAAAAAAAAAAAATAGCCAGGCATTGTGGCAGGCACCCATAGTCCCAGCTACTTGAGAGGCTGAGGCAAGAGAATCACTTAAGCCCAAGAGTTTGAGGTTGCTGTGAGCTGTGATGCCACGGTACTCTACCGGGGGTAACCTAGTAACACTCTGTCTCAAAGAAAACCCCCCAAAACAGTTCCTAATTCCCTCACTTTGGGGGTTAGGACTTTAAAAAGAAAAAGATGAACACAGACTTGGAGAAAATAGCTGCATCCCACCTTTTCAATCAAGGATTACTATTCAAAATATATACTAAGTTCCTACAAAATAACAAGGAAAGAGAAACAACCAAACACCAGAAAAGCAAAAGATATGAACAAGCAATTCGCAGAAGACATTTCATGGTCGATAGACGTGTGACAATGTGCTCAACCGTATTGTTAGTCAAGGAGATGCAAATTAAAACAAATAGATAAGGCATGTGTTCTAGAGTGGAAATCTAAGAAAACCCTGACAATACCAATAGCTGGTAAGAATAGAGAAAGGGAAACTTACATCCACTACTAGCGGGAGTATTAAACGACACAACTGCTGCAAAGGGCAATTTGACAACACCTGGTAAAGTTAGTGTATAGCCTAGAACCCACAATTCCACCACTATGTGTGCAGAAGTTCCCAAGAGACACATAGGCCCATGAAGATACTAGCAAAAGAACAATCTTTTCAGCACTCTGTGTAATAGCTAAAAAGTAAAAAGAAGCTATCTAACCTGCCAGAGCAAAATGGGCAAATAAAATGTGGTTTCTTCATGGAACACAACATTGCATAGCCATTATAATAAATGAACTAGAACTTTATTACTTGGATGGATAAATCTAAGACACATAATGATATGCTTACATGATGCAAAATAAATATTTTTTATAGAATATAATTTACATAAAATTTAAAATACATGAAACAATAATACATATTATTTACATATATTGAAGATATCAAAATCTTCCTGGTTATGAGTCACATCTATGTTTGTGTAAGCATGTGTTTGTGCAATTATGTGTTTGTGAGTGTATAAAAGCGCATGTGTATGCACGTGTGTGTTTGATAAAGGAGCTCAGAAAGGATTATGGTTCTAACACTCCAGGCCAAAGAGGATTTAAAGACCCTCTGACCAGCACTGTACCAGCCAGAGGAAAGCTTCCCTGCCCAGAAAGGCAGTACCCTGGCATAGGCACAAGTACAGGCCTGGACTGATAAAAATCAGCAGGTAAAAGTTAGGGTGCCAGGCCTGTCCGGCACTTCTAGTGAGTGCCAGGGCAAACACAAGAATGAATCCGCTGGAAGCAAGAAGTAGATTTTCTGTGCCAACCAGGCTGGGTGAGGGGGAATAACCCAGGACTTGCAGGAGACGAGCTGGGCAGGAGCTCTCCTCTTAGGCCAGCTGGTTGAGGGTCATTATCACCAGTTCTTCAGTGGAAAAGAACTAGCAATTGAAACCAGATCCTACTGAACACCCCCGGGTTCTCCGTACATAGTAACATAGATAGTGTTGAATTCTCTTAGCGACTCTGTTCTCGAAAAATTCCTCTTTTCGTCTCTTATGATGTGTAAGTTGAAGGGCCTCTCTAGAAGTTGCTATTTATCCCATTGCTTTTCTCCTGGGATGGCACGGCAAGATGATGTTTGTCTCTGATTGATTACGCAGACTCATTTTTATTAAGCAGCCGTAAAATTTTAGCTGTTATTCGGGAGTAGAATCCGCTGCTGTGCTAATAGCTAAATGATGTGAACATCTGTTTAATTTTGATGGTGGGTCCAGAAGCGTCTGGTGTATTATTTTTCTTTGTGTACAGCACTTAGCTCACAAGAGCACACTCTTGAGGGGGCGGGGGGAGATAATTGTTCTTTAAGTTGGGAAAATGTTCATGTGTCATCGGTGCGTGTTTTTGTCAGCAAGTAGAGGGTGCAGGGACTGCTCCATGAAGAGTCCTTTCTAGACTGAGTCTGTTGGCTGGAACCCCACACGCGCGCGGGCTTCCCTGGAACCTGGTCCATAGGTGGCAGTCTCCCTTCACCGTTCCTGGACCACAAACCTCGGTCCTGGCAGCAGCCTGTGATACCGGTTTCTTTGGCTCCTTCTTCAGGTTTCCTAATAGTTTAGAGTTCTCTCTGCTCCACCTCCCCCTGCTCCCCACAGAGAGGGCAGAGACTAGGCGGCTGGAGTGGAGCAAATGACAAAAGAAACTTCACCTGGAACCAGGCAGAGTCAGGGGTCTGGGTTGTGCCTGTTCTCCGTGGGATTATTTTGGAATTGGACTGAAGCTCTCTTGCAGAAAGAATCACTCTGTAAATGGCAAGGGGGGAGATGCATTTCACTCTAAACAGAAAATAAAGCTTTCACATCACAAATTGTCATGTTTTTTAAAAGCAATCATGCTGGAGCAAGTTTTTATCCTCCTTGCCAACACACCGCCACAGAATTTGGGATTAATCTTTGGCAGTAGAATGTAATTAAGCACTCTCTCCCACGCGTGCCCAGTCGACCTGCAGCCCCTTCTAGAGCAAACGGAACCAGACCCGGCACAGTCCTAGGCGGGGATGAGCGCACGTGTCCTGCGGCTCCCAGCCCTCTTAGGCGGAGAATTGTAGAAGGAGAGTCAAAGGGAAACCCAGAGATCCAGAAAACGGGCACCGCAGTCTCACCTTCTTTCTACTCTCCCTGCACCCAAGGAGGGAGGCCCTCTTGGGCAAGCCTGCCCCAGGCTTCCAATCGGCCGGCAGTGGCTGCCCGGCACCCACTGTTTATGGAGCCGAAGGCAGTTTAAATCATTAGCAAGTGTCAAAACGCCTGAGGATTGTGCTGTCTCAGAAGCCAAACGAAGGGGTTCATTAGCATTTGTAAAAACCGCCTTGACAAAAAAGGTTGAACCCTCGGGCTGGGGGTGGATTTTGTGTATTCCACTTGAATTAGCAAGTAGAATACATTTTAAAAATCATATCCACACCTAAGTTCAGAAAAGGACACCCACTAAGGAAAGGGAGGGCTTTCTTGTATTCACTGGATGAGGTTTTCTGTGCTTCCAGGCGCTTCTCCTCTCCTGATTAGACACCTCAGCAGATGCACGTCTCTTCTTCCTTCCTCGCAAGGGCTCAGAGATTGTTGCTTAGGCTTTGGGACAAATCAGTTACAAGATGTCCTGAGTATTACAGCAAGAATTTCTGAATCAGAGGTAGCCAGCAGTCAGCCTGCCCTAAAGGGGACCAAATACAGCCGTTCCTCCAAAGGACTAGGTGGGATAGAGGATGGGGAGGTGGGGGAGGTAAAGAGGAAGGTGGAGGGGTGGAGTAGATGTGGTGGCAGAGGTGGAGAGGGTGGAAGAGACCTGGCAGAAACCTGGTTCAAGTTGGAACAGAGCAGCCATAGCCAGGACAGGTGGCTTCTGGCATGCAAGAAGTCTTTGGAAGGGTTTTAGCTGTGTGGCCTCTGTACTGCACACACTCACGGCGTATGTTTCTGAGGAACCAAAGCTGATCTCTTCTGGCTAAGCTGACTTCAGGGGAAATAGTTGCTCCTATCCAGACAGGTGTCCTTCAATCTGGCCTGGCGACTGGAAACCTGTGAGATGGCCCATCAGCTAGGAATGCAGCCCTAGGCCCATCCTCAGGGGAGTGCTAGGTCACTGCACTTTGAACCCTAGTTGATTTCTTTCTTTTTTTTTTTTTTCCCCAGAGTCTCACTATGTCACCCTCAGTAGAGTGCTGTCACAGCTCACAGCAACCTCAAACTCTTGGGCTCAAGCAATTCTCTTGCCTCAGCCTCCCAAGTAGCTGGGACTACAGGCACCCACCACAATGCCCGGCTATTTTTGTTGTTGTCATAGTTGTTTAGCAGGCCTGGGCCGGGTTCCAACCTGCCAGCCTTGGTGTATGTGGCCAGTGCCCTAACCACTGAGCCACGGACTCTGAGTCCCTAGTTATTTCTGAGTTAGGAACATCTGGACATTTATGAGATAGACTCTACCAGGAAGTCAGTTGTCTCGGTGGTCACATTAATTTATAGCACAGGAAATGATCATTTGAAACTGGTATTGCAAAGATGGTGTGGGCAATAGGTTTGTTTAAAAATATGCAGAGAAACAGGATTTGAGCTTAATTTCTTCTGTCTGAGTTACTTAGTCAACTATAAATCCTTGCTTTACCATCTTACACCTGCGGTTGACCCTGAGGGGCATGCAGACTGGGGCAGGAGGGCAGAAGGTGTGAGAACAGTCTCTTTCCCCTCTTTCAGTCCTTTCCTTGAAAAGCTCTGCATATTTTGATTTTTTTCTTCTGATATGAAAAAAGAACTGCTTAAAACACCACCGAATTCTCAAAATCTAGAAAATAAAGCCTTAGCAAGGTATTTAAATTCTGCTGCAACAGGAGCTCAGCAGGCTTCCCGCTTCATCTCCCACACCTGACAGTTCTCAGACTCACCCCAGTGCTCGGGAACAGGCGAATCCTGGCACATCCATTGTTTCTGCACAGCCTCCCACCCTACCCCACTTGTGGAGACCATTGTTCTCCCTCAGATCTGCCTCCAATCTCACTGCCTGTAAGAAGCCTGATGCCTCTGGAGGGGGCTACACAGCCCCACTCTCGCTCTCAGGGGCTGGTGGACGCTCCCTGGCAGCCGCAGGGTTCAGCCGATGCCAACCTTTCTCCCCCATCCTTCCCCTCCGGGCCCTCCTCCAGGTCTCAGCCTGCATCTCTAATGCCCAGCACAGTGGCTCCCGATCAGCGAAGTTCCACGTGTTGGCCGATGAAAATATACTCAAGTATCTGTCAACTCTGACTTCACTCAAGAGGCACCCTTTAGTCACTTCTTGGAGAAGAAAATTAGCAATGTAAAATGAGAAATGAATTAGCTAATGAAGAATGTTCAGCCTCTCTAGAATTCAAAGACTTTTCAACTGTTTTTGAAAATAAGGAAATGCCAAACTTGGCAAATCAAATGAGCAAATTTGGCAGAAATTACATTGGTCATGTTACCAGGGTCACAGTGAGACATACACTCTGGGGACTTCCAAGCAATGCAAATGAGTATGATACTTCTGAAAGTAATTTTGTAAAATGTCTCAAGAGCCCTAAATATTTTTAAATTACACATGTGGTTTTTAGTGTTATATCAGACAATTGAATTTAAAAAAAAAAAAAAGCAAAAAATTTGCTAGGTGGCATTAGCACTGGGTTCTTGAATTATGGGTGATTTTCATTTTGTTCTTTAAAATCTTCAGTACTCTCTCTGCTTTCTCGAGGAGTATTTATTTCTACTATTTCACTTCTTTTGCGGAGCCTTCCCCAGTCTCCAGACTGGTATTAGATGCATCACCACTTCTGTGCTTTTTCCCTAGGGCATTTATTACAGTTTGAAGTTACATGCTGTCCGATTGGTTGATTTATGTCTGCCTGCTCAGCAACCCCACAAGTCCATGAATCTGAGACCCGTGTCTGTTTCACTCACCTTTGTATCCCTAGAGCTTAGCTCAGTGCATTTAGCACGTGGTCAGTATTTAATAAAAAATTGGTTGCTTGGAAAAAAACAAAACAAAACTGGTTGGTTGGATGGATGAATGAATGAATAAATATATATTTTTTAAAAATCAATTTTCAAAACCAGAGAAGTCTAAGTTGCTATAACTACAAAACTAAGGAAGTCATCATTTACAAGGAGCATTTACAGACTTCAGGGAAAGGGTGGTCAGAACAGATTTTGGAAGTGCTCCAGCCATGAGCTCTGTGGCAGGGAGGCCAACAGAGCAACCCCCCACCCCCAGCTGGCTCTGAATCCATGAATAGTTCTGAGACTGTGCTTTCTGGGGGCTGCTCCCAGCTGACCACTGAGTGTGGCTGGGCTACTAAGGCACACCCTTTCCTGGGAGAGGACGGACTCTTTTGACTGGTGAGTTTGGCTCAACGCCTCCCACAGACCTTGTCTCTCTTCTTCTCAGGGGTCAGACATTCAGCACGACAGAGGGGTCTCCCCTGCTGCCTCTGGCTCCTCTCCCATTTTCCTTCCCAGGCGTGTTCCCCAATAAATCACTTGCACACCCTGAGGTTTGCTTCTCAGAGGCTGCACACCACACGAGGTAACATTTGCTTTCAAAATTTAAAAAATATGTTATTTAAAAACATATATTATTACTATCATTTATATATGTATATATGTGTATTTTTAAATGACCAATACACACACGCTGTAGAAAGTTCAAACCACACACAGTGTTTACAGTGGATATACTCATATGTATTAGAAAAGCTGCTCTCTCCTCCCTGTCCTGCTGCACCTAATTGCCTTCTGAATTCTTATTCCTTTCTCAGAAGTGGATGGATCCCTGTTCCACACTTCCATGCTGTATAAACTGTGCTAATGCTACTTTTGTCACTATGCACTAAGATTACAGCATGGAATACCAGTCACAACTATGTACATGGGGTATTATGCTTCATTCTCTCTCTTTCTCTTTTTAGAGACAGAGTCTTACTTTATCACCTTTGGTAGAGTGCTGTGATGTCACAGCTCACAGCAACCTCCAACTCCTGGACTTAAGTGATTCTCCTGCCTCAGCCTCCTGAGTAGCTGGGTCTACAGGTACCTGTCACAACCCCCAGCTATTTTTTGTTGCAGTTTGGCCAGGGCTGGATTTGAACCCGCCACCCTTGGTATATGGGGCTGGCGCCCTACCCACTGAGCCACAGGCGCCGCCCAGTCTCTTTATGGCCCCCACCGTATTAAGTGCATTTAACTGTTTCCATGTTGATGAACATTTATTGCTAATCTTTTACCATGACTACTGTACTATTGTATATTTTCTTTTCCTTATTTACGATATATCTGTGGGATAAATTGCTAGGAGTGGACATACAGGATCAAAGGGTAAGGACATGCTTTTACCACTAAATTGCTCTCCATAGAGGTTAGAGCAATTTATACCCTACCAGCATGACGTCACACCCTTCCCGACACAAAGTCCAAAGTTGTCAATCTTTGACTCTTCGCCAGTCTGACGGGTTAAAAATATAGCTTTGCATTTTTCTAATGATAAATGAAGTCAAGGATTTTTTCCACACTTGTAGGAACCATTTTATTCCTTTTCTACGAACTATCTATTCATAGTTTTTGCTCAATTGGACTTTCTTACTCTTTTAATTGATTTATAAGATATCTATCTTCTTTAGGAAATGTATGCTCTGATTAAATATCCATGTGCTAGATTTTTCTTAGAACTCGACTAGTTTTTTCTTTGTTTATGATGCTTCATTTTGTTTTGACAGGAAGATTTTTTTTTTTTAATTTCAAGATTTGTTGCAATTTATCATTCTTTTTCTTTTATGGCTTCTATACTCTGAGTCATACTTACTCCTTCTTCACTCCGACATTTTTTTTTAATAACTCTAAAAAAATTTCTAAAAATTAGTTTTTAAAATATTTTTTAAATTAACAGAAAATTTTTCCTGTGTTTTCTTAAGGCTTCCTTTCTAGACATCTTTTATAATCCCTGGAATTTGTGAATGACAGGATAGTCACTTTCATAATTAAGTTATGTTATTTGCCGCAGCTAACTTTTAAAAAGGGAGCTTATTCTGGTGAACCTGACCCAATTATGTGAGATCTTGGAAGAGAATGGCTGTAGGAGGAGTAAGGCTAGAAGCCAGGAGGTCAACACCAGGCTGAGCAAGAGCAAGACCCCGTCTCTGTCTCTATAAAAAATAGTCATTAGCCAGTATGGTAGTGCACCTGTAGTCCCAGAAAGTCTAGAGGCTGAGGCAGGAAGATGGCTCTAGCCCAGGAGTTTGAGGCTGCCAAGTGCTATGATGACACCACTGTGCTCTAGCTCGGGAGACAGAGGAAGATCCTATTTCAGCGAGAGAGGGAGAGAGAGAATAGGCACTTTTCTGGAGAAGTAGATTCAAAACATGGAGAGAAATCATATGAAGAAAATTCTCCATTGCTGGCCTTAAAGGTGGAGAGGGCGATGTGGCTAGTAGTGTGTGAGGTCTCTGTGAGTTAATAGTCCTTGGCTAGCAGTCAGCAAGGAAACGGGGTCTTCAATCCTAGAACCACAATGAACTAAATTTGATCAACGAACCGAATGAAAGTGGAGGCTGGTTCTCCCCTAGTCCATCCTCCAGAATAATGGAATAAGGCAGCCTGACCAACACCTGGGTTGCGGCCTCCTCAGACCCTGAGCTGAAAACTCGGCCTCTCTATGCAGGATTTCTCACCCGCACAACTGTGAGCTAATAAACAGATATTGTTTTAAATTACCAAATTTGTGGAATTTGTTATGTGACAATGGAAAACTAATACATCACTTTACATCTGTTCTTTTTAAGCATTTTTTCCTGGCTAATAATTATTTATTTTTATGATAGACTATATAAATAGCTTATTTAGTTCTAAAAGAATAGTCTGATAGTATTTGTATTGTTTTACATTTATGGATTAATGTAGGGAGAATTAACATTTTTATAATATTGACTATTCCTACCCCAAACATAATATGGCTTTCCTTTTTTTAAATCTTCATTTGTATTTTAAAATTTTCTCTACATAGTCCTTGCACAATTGTTTTTCTTTTAGATTGTTCTGGCTGGATGCAGAGGCATACAACTATAGTCCCAGCTACTCAGGAGGCTGAAGCAGAATTCCTTTAGATCAGAAGTGCAATACAGCAAGACTCCTGTCTCAAAGCAAACATAAATTTGTTTTGGACAATTTATTTTTTTGTTCCTAATGGATTTGAGGTCTTCTGTCACATTCTAACTGGCTATTGCTTTTATATGATTAAACTATTAATTCCTAATGTTAACTCAGAACCATACTGTTTATATAAATTTTTACATTACTTATAATAGATTTTAAATTGAGTCTCTTGAACTTTTCAGGTAAATAGTATCATATACAAACGTGATAATTTTAATTCATACTTTTAAGTTTTTATATCTCTAATCTTTCCTTTTATTTATGTTATTATTAACAATATATACATTTTTATCTATTTTCTGACTTTAATGAGGCTGTTTCCTTTATTCTAGATTTTTACACCAATATTTATAGGTAAGACTGGGCTATAATTTTATTTTTGTTGGGTTTTAATATCAATGTTATATTGGCTTCATAAGAATAATTTGTACCTTTGTTCTCTTCCTTTGTTCTAAAATAGTTTCATAGTATCAGAATTATCAGTTCCTTAAAGGTTTTATAGAATTTGCCTGAGAAACTATTTGTACCTGTTACCATTTAGCAGTTAGCTTATTAATAATATTGTCTAATTTCTCTATGTTAATTAGTCTGTTTAGACTTTTTTTCCTCTTCTGACCAATTTTGGCAATTTATATTTCCCAGGAAAACATCCATTTAGTCATTTATTTGTGCAGAGTTAAGCAAAGCAGCCATTTATGATTCCTTCAATTTCATGGCTTAAAATTGTGTATGTTTGGGCTTTCTTCTTATTTTGATTAAATTAATTGACACGTACACGGAAAAACTTGTTGTTTCCCCCTAAAAAAGTTCTTGAATCGACTTATTTTTAGTATTATTATGTTACTATTTTCTAACGTAAAATATTAAGCTTTTACCTTTAATATTCTTTCCATCTGTTTCCTTTAGTTCTTTGTTCTTTTGAACTTCTAGAACTGGTTGCAAAAATTATTTTTTTACTTTATTTTTATTCTTTCTTGTTTACTGACATAAATATTTAGGACTTTAAATTTCTTTCTCAGCACTCATTTAGCTATCTCATATATTCTGATTATATTAACATACGTTTTGCCATTACTTTGTAGATTTTCTGTACTTCCAAATTTTCTCTTTGACCAGAGAGTTATTAAAGAGTTTAAATGGTCTAAATAATAAGGTTTTTAATACTTCGTAATTGTTTTAAAATTGACTTCTATTGTATGTCTATGCTTATTGCAATAGTACTTTAACAAGCTGTATTCTCTAACATAACATTTTGAATATATTTTCGTAAGGTCTGCCTTATTAATTGTGTTATTTTAGTCTTTAATATTCTTTCTTTTGTATACTTCTCATAGGCTCAGATCAAAGAATTGAAATATTCAACCACTAATATTTTTCTTTCTTTGTGTTTTTCTTCCATAGTCTTTGTTTTATGAATTTGTTGCTATATAATTTACTATATATTTATTTATAACTGCCAGAACTTCATTGTAGTTTACACATTTATCATTATAAAACATCATGCTTTGTCTTGCTTAATACTTCTTACCTTAAACTTAACCTCTTCTGATGTTAGGAATGCGAACCCCTATTTTTTTGTCATTTGCTTTTGCTTTGTATGATTTTGTCAATCATTTTTGTTTTCAAGTTTTCCAAGACAAATTGTTTTACATGTGAGTCTCATTTGTAGCCCAAGGAGCATTTTATTTTATTTATTTATTTATTTATTTTTTTCCTACCCCTACACCTCCCCAGTCTCCACAGATCCCCAAGGCGCCATCCCAGCCCCACTCAACTTGCTGACCAAGCTGGGGCCTCACTCTCTGCGGCCCAGTCCGACGCTGCTGCTGCCTTGGGAGCATTTTACTTTGAGATCTAATTTGAGTTTTTTCTTTTATCTCAGCAGAAAGTCTGGCCACTTCCAACCAGACTACTGGAACATTCTCCTCCCTGCCCTGTTCTCTCTGCCTCCACCACCAGTTTCTGGTCATTTCTGTTCTGCCTTCAGGTGGATGGGAGTGTCGGCCTCCCTCTCCTCAGGCCTCCCATCAGACCACAGTAACCCTCCCAGCCCACCTCGAAATGCAGACCTCTTCCTCCAGAACTGATAATAAATGTGTAAGGTTTATGCTTCTCCTTCACTCTCATGAGCATATAACTACACACTATAGACACACACACACATATATAAACCACACAATATAAAAGTGCATGTATTTGGCCCTTCGAGTGAGGGGCCCAAATGGGACACCTTATTAGGAGCTTTTCATTTGCCTAAGCCATTGAAATTGACCTTATAACCATTTACTTAGAGTACATAAAAACCATTAGATACTCTGTAGACACCCATTTGAAACACAAAACACAAGCAACAGTTTTTCATGTATGCAAACAGCTATTCTGATGAAAGTGACTGATAACTGTTTCAAATATCCATTGCTATGTAATAAACTATACCAGAACTTGGCAGTGAAAGACAGCTACTATGTTATGTTCACAGATTCTGTGGGTCGGGGGAGTAGGGGTGGGGAACCGGCTGCCTTGGAGTCACATTCTGGCCTCCTGGATCCTTGAGTGCAGCCCACTTGATGCAAATTTTACAGAAGAAGAATTTGGTTGAAGATTCCAACTTGGGGATCTGGAGGGCCACATGTGGCCTTGAGGCCTCAGATTCCCCACCCCTGCTGGGATGGCAACTGTTGGCTTAGACTTGAGTTGGGCCCATTATCCAGAAAACATATACCTGGATTCTCAAGATGGCTGGGACCTCCTCAAAGCTTCATGGCCTTGGCCTTCTCACATGGCAGCTCAGGGCACCAAAGTCAAGTATCCCCAGAGGACCAGGTGGAAGCTGTGTTGCCTTTTGTAACCTAACAGCACAGACATATAGTGTAATTTTTGCCTTATTCTATTGGCCAGCCAATCACTAAAATTGGTCAACAGATCATTAAGACCCAGATTCAAGGGAAGGAGCTCGTATACCCAAGCTCTCAATGGCAGAAGCATCAAAGAGTTTGCAGATATGTTTTAACCCCCCACACTCTCACTACTCACCACTGGGGCCTCTCTCACTCTATCACTGTCTCATACCAGCACTCAAAAACCTACATACAGTTCCTGTTCACACTGGCCATCAACAGGAATAATTAAACTGTGCTGGTAGTTGGTGTGGCGCTTTTCGTTGTAAGCAATAACACCAAAACTTAAAAAGTGAAATATATTAGCTATTGGCTAACAACAGAATACATCGATATTCTGATTCTTAAAATATCTGCACGTATGGACAGAATACAAGGACAGAAATTTTGAATGAAGCTACACTAGTCAAAAGCACAGAGTCCTCAGGAGGGTATAACTATTAAGCATTATACCAGCTTGGCTGGCTGCAGAACCTCCCCAGCTTCACTTGCCTCACAGGCTCTATTTCCTGTTCCTCAAACCTGCCTGGCTCTGCTTCCTAGCTGTAAAGAGTGTGTGCAGAGTCTTCTGTAAAGGAGAATGATACAGTGTCTTCTTTCCCCCTAATCCCAGGACGGCTACTTTCGCTGCCCCCACACTAACCTTCCCTCTTTTCTTGTCATTTTATTTCCTCTACCTGATAACTCACTTAAAGGACATTTATCAGGAATTGACGATGTGTCCCTCTCTGTAGGAGGTAACAACATTTGGTCTGCACTTTAAGGGTTAACAAGAAAGCATTAGAAGGGGGCTGGGCTGTAAGTGGCAAAGTTACAGATGAGTAAAGCGCAGGCAGCAGGTTCAGCCCACACCCTTCCTCCCCGACCTCCTAGCCAGCAATTCTCCAGTTCTGTTCAGAGACTGGGCTGTCCGTGTGTCTTCAGGGCCCCTTTCCTGCTTTATCCAAGCCCCTCCTAGGACTCTTATTTCCTTTCTGTGTAAGGATGCACAGTGGATGCAATTCTGGCCTATGGCTCCTGGGGAGGTTTTCTTCTCTCCGGAGGGTACCCAACCTCCTCTCCCATCAGCCACTGCATCTTATTGGCACATTTAGGAAGCAGCTAATGAGGGGAGCGATCAACATACTGAGCTTGACATAAGGGAAAGATGGAAAGAATATGGGTCCTTCATGATGTGGTTGAATCTCTGCGTTAACCCACGTTGAAAGTGCAGTACGTCTGGACTTGCTGTTGTATAGACATTTTCCTTATATTTAAGCTGTATTTAACTGTATTTTCTATGACCTCCATCCTAGATAATCCTAGGGGGGAAAAAATCAGCCTTGAGTGTAATGGAAGGAGCAATTCTGAAGGGCTGGCATCATCTGGAGGCTTTCTCCCAGAGATGAGACACAGATGGGGCTTTGTAGGACAGCTAGGATTTGGACAGGTGGAAAGGAAGGGGGAGGGCATTCTGAGCAGGGGTAAAAGACTGAGAAGCATACGGAGAAAAGGAGATTCGCTTATAACTCTTGTGAAGAGCACCGAAATCCACTCCGACCTGGACCCTTGAGAGGCGCTGGCACTCTAAAATGGGAAGACCCGGGTGACACACTGGAAACAACTGTATCCCCAAGGCTCCAAGCCACCTGGCTGGGGCATTCGCCCAAAGAGCAGGACACAGGAGGGAAGGACTCTTCCTACCAGTTGCAGTGAGAGGTGAGTACCGGAGGTCAAGGACGGGGTCTCACCAGGGGGGCAGGGAGGTCAACGCAAGGCAGACAGATAGGGCCTGTCTGCACTAAAGTTCTGAAGATCTTGGAGGCAGCTGGATTGGCAAAAATATACAAAGGCAAAAACAAGAGGAATCAGCATTCCCCAAGTCAAGCGAGGTTGAATTTAAGATAGAAAGCACAAGGCAAGATGAAGTATGATGTTTAAGAAGGTAAATTACAATGAAGATCCGGTGGTTGTAATACATGTATAATACATGCATGGTGAAGCAAGCAACTCACGAGGCAAAAACTGCAGAAAATATAATGATAAGAAGAAAAATGCTACTGTTGAATCCCTAGGAGTAGAATTGCTGATCATAAGGAATGCTCGGCTGTGCTAGACACCACTGGTTTTCCAAGCTTTTGTTGTCATTTGTTTCCCACCAGCAGAGCATGAGTGTTTCAGATGTCCCAGACCTTCTTAAACACTTGGTGTTATCCATTATTTAAACTTTAGATTGTAGCACATGTAGAATATTATTTGCTTTTGGTTTTAATTTGTGTTTCCCTGATACTAATGAAGCTGAACATCTTTTTGTGTATTTTTTTTTTTTTTTTTTTTGCCATTTGGGTATCATCTTTTATGAGAGGTATTTTAAGTTTTTGCCCCTCCCCTTTTCAAATGAATGGTCTATGGTCTTATGAATATATGAGCAATCTCTACATAGTCTTAATACAAGTCTATTGTCAAATACATGCATAACAAATATCTTCTCCCACTCTATGCTTGTATATCCATTAATTTAGTAGTTTCTTTTAATAAACAAAAACTTTATTTTCAATGAAGTCTAATTCAGCCAATTGGATAATTTTTCAATATTTCGAATGGAAATTTTCAATATTTTTTGCTATTTTCCCTTAAGATACTTAGATCATTTTCTGGCCTATTTAAGAAATGAGTGCCTACACCAATGCCATGAAAATATTCTTTACTACTATTTGTTGGAAGCTTTAATATTTCACACTTACATCTTTAATCTTTCTGAAAATGTTTTCTGTGTATAGTGTGAGGTAGGGGTCAAGTTCATTGTTTCTCAAATACGTATCCAACTGACTCAGCACTTTGTTTATGGAAAAGAACAAACTTTCTCCCCACTGCATTGCAGTGACACCTTTGTTGAAAATCAAATGACTGTGTATTTTTATTGGTGTGGATTTTTAAATTTTGTTCCAGAGGACTATTTGTCTACAGTTGAGGTGGTATCATTCTGTTTTAATTGCTGTAGATTTACAGTAAGCCTTCATTTGGTAGTGTTAAGAAAATGTTTTTTCTTCTTTAAGACAGACTTTGCTATTTTTAGACTTTTATTTTTCCATATAAATTTTAAAATTAATGTGTCACTGCCTATAAAAGTTGGGCTTTTGATTGGAATTGTTTTTTATTCTCTCAGAAATCCTGTCCCCTTCAAACCTGGCTGCCTTGACATTCCTCCATGCTGTCAAAAAGCTTTGTTTTTTAAAGCTTTTATGGTTCTTTTTTTTTTTTTTAATTAAAAAAAATTTTTTTCAGAGATGGGGTCTTATTCTGTAGCCCAGATTGGAGTACAGTGGCAGAATCATAGGTCACTGCAGCCTCTAACTGGCCTCAAGCATCCCTTTCCTTGCATTCTAAAGTGCTAGGATCCCGGCGTGAGCGATGGTTGCTCTTGATGGGAGGGTAATCTGATACCAGACATTCCACTAGAGCCATATGTAGAATCCCTTTGCAAGCTTTCCTAACACAGTTCTATTAAAAAGAAGTTCCCAGGTAAGAAATCTGTATGATAGACTTTAACTCTGTAGACTGTTTATGACCATGTAAAGTTAATCTTTCTGAAATCTTACTTTCTGAAACAGGATCTGTTTGTCTGCAATTGAGAGAAGATATGACCAAATTGGGTTAAGCAAAAAAGTTCATTGGCACACACAACCGAAAAACTTTCAGGAGGAAGATCATTGCATACGAGGTTTCAAATAAAGTATATCAGGTCCAATCTATCTCCATCTCTCTGTTCCACTTCCTATTTGTTGAAGCCGTTCTCAGACTCCTGACCATGAGATAGCGAACAGCAACCTTCCAGGTCCACACGCAGAGAAAATGAAGGTCTTTGCTGTGGAATACCTGGGATAAGTCCTAGTGGCTCTCATTGGGTCACTGCCCATGCTTGAGCCAATCACTCTGTCTAGGTAACTTTGATGAATTAATTAGCTCAGGCCTAGGTCAGGTTTCTGATTCCTGAGCCAGGGTAGGTTCAGCTCCACTGGAAATCCATGGACTGAGAACAAGCTCGCTGGTAGTTCCCAGGCAGGAAGCAGGAGTGTGATTAATAGAAGGAAAGTAAATGGACTCTGGAAAACTACAAGGGCAAATGTCCACTTCACTGGCCAACTTCAGAGTCTAAATCCACATCACCTAAAGGCCCTGGGACGATCATAGGCTTCCTCTTCTTATCCTCCACTTTCATGATCCTGCTTCTGGGATCATGACCCCTCACACATACCACGGTGTGCTTTCTACTCACGGGCTCCAGGACACACACACAGAGCTCTTCCAACCCGACCGTGTCCCTATCCACATGTTCTCTATCTTCTGTCACCCTGGAGCTTCAGCGAGGGTCGGGAAAAGGGGAGCAGGGGATGAGATGGGCTTTATTCCCACATTGCCAAGGACGCTGAGGCCCAGCTTCCTGACGCTGCCATTTCCTGCTGCAATTCTGAAAAAGTCACTTCACCACTCTGAGTCTCAATTTCCTCAGCTGCTGACGAGGGCATTGATGTCCACTTCGCCTATTTCCAGGCAATATCACTAAAAAGAGCTCATCACAGAGGCAGACTCAGAGGGTAACAGGTCTGGAGTCTTTATCTCTTTGAATGGCTATTGAGGCTGTTGGTGATGATTCTGTTAGAGAAATCTTAAATTGCGAGCTTTTTTTTTTTTTTTTTCAAGCACTTCTATGATTGTGAGGGTTGAATGAGATATTTTGGAAACATTTGATAGACTCCAGCTCTAGAGAGACACTGAATTGTATTATGGGTCCCAGACAGATCATTGTAAAGCTCTTGTTCCACCCCAGTGTTGTTTGTGTATAACACGTGTCAAGGGTTTCCACTCTGGGGAACAAAAGCACAAAAGTTTCACTCCAGTCCGTCAGCCTAATCCTCTTAAGAGTCGTTGAAGCCTCTCTGAATTGATCAGCAGCAGTCAAGTACTTTCTTAAGGCAGGAGGCTCTTTCAGATTTTCTCACTGCTCCTAGTTCTGACACACAAACCACCCACCATTGCCCATGCACCCACTAGGAGCCAAAGATTTTGCCCAGGGTCACAGTGGCATGAAGCGGATGAACAGAGACCTTTCTAGAATCCACCCTCCCTCCACAGAGCCAAAACTGCACGATCACAATGGGCATGGGGGCTGCAGAGGCCACTGAAAGGGAGCGTTCTGTGACTGTACCCTGCTGGGAGAAGAAGGTCAGGGCTGTGTACACAGGAGGGAGTGGCAGGCCTGGAAGTGGCACTGAGAAAATCAGCTGTGCTTCCTGGCAAAGATGCATAACCTGGGATTGAAGCAATGGGATCAAATGCCTTTTTTTTTTTGAGACAGTCTCACTTTGTTTCCCCTGGTAGAGTGCTGTGGTGACACAGCTCACAGCAACCTCAAACTCTTGAGCTCCAGCCATTCTCTGGCCTCAGCTTCCCAAGTAGCTGGGACTACAGGCATCCACCACAACACCTGGCTATTTTTTAAAGATGAGGCTTTGCTCTGGCTCGGGCTGGTCTCTAACCAGGCAATCCACCTGCCTTGGCCTCCCCGTGTGCTAGCTAGGATTACAGGTGTGAGCCACCAACCCCAGCTAGGATATACCATATTCTTAAAAATAATAGGAGACTTTTAACTTTAGGATGAGTTTAGGGTTGACAAAGTAGTAACAAGTGTCTTAGTTGGTTCAAGATGCTCCAACAGGATACCATAGACTCGGTGGCTTAAGTGACAAACATGTATTTCTCATAGTTCTTAGGCCGGGAGGTCCAAAATCAAGGCCCCAACAGATCTGGTGTGTGGTGAGCCTGCTTCCTGGTTCATGGATGGAGACCTATGTTCTCATTGTGCCCTCACATGGCGGAAAGGGAAAGAGAATTCTCTTATGTCTCTTTTATAAGAGCATTAATACCATTCATGAGGACTGTACCTTTATGAGCTAATCGCTTCCAAAGGCCCCACCTCCCAATACCATCACGTTGGGGATTAGGATTTCAGTATATGAATTTTAGGGGACACATTCAGTCTATAGTAACAAGAATTAGGCACTAGTCCTCAATTCTAAACAATAACAAGTTATCAACCCTGATACATGTTTGTCTTTTAAAAATCTCAAAAGAAGCCTTTGGGAGTCCCATTAAATTAGTCACTACCACAACCCCTTGGCCTACTTGTCCCCCTTTTCAGAAAGGATGGCAGAACAGCATATCTCAAACAGTTCACAACTCAAGATTATAATTCCTGTTCGTGACGATTACCATGAGCTTAAAAGCACCTATGTTTTAAGTGCTAAAGAGCTGAGTAAATTATAAGAGTATCCAGGCTCTTACAGCAATCACATCCTAAGGAAATCACAGCTATCAAGGGGAAGAAGGGAGACACATCAGTCTCCCTCTTATCTCTTAGAATGGAGTGGGAAGCATTTGTCCGATTGAAAGCACACATCAGAAATGTGTGCTTCAACCTTGGCTCTGCCTCACGGCCGGCTCCATCCAGCCTCTGACTGACTCCAGTTCTCAGACCAAAGTCTCTGATCCGGTCCAATTTGGAGATGGGTTTCCCCTGGATTAGGGATTTATTGGGTCATGTGTGACAGGGCCTTGTAAAAGATGTGGCTCAAGTTCCCTAGTGAAGTTGGCCAAGGGGCAACAATAATCTTTAGAGCTAGGAAGGACAGGCTAGGAGTGGGGAGGGCGTCCTGATGAAACTCAACTGTCAGTTATGAGGAACAACAGCATGGACAGCTTCCCACAGATCTTTTCCTCTGAAGGTCCTTTGGGATGGTACCCTAGGCAGGAAGGAAATCCACATTCATGCATCAAAATTTGGGCATTGTTTCCACCAAGTTGTCAGCCTAAGTGGTGAGCTTCATTTTGCTAATAGCTTCCACTGACACAGAATTCGTTACTCAGGCATCCAAATAGCTGTGTTTTAAAGATAAACTTATTTTCTGCAGATTAGTTCAGCTGATCTATTAGGTAACCCCAAAACCTCTAAAACAAGAAAAGAGAAAAATCTCAACCCTTAATATTACAGCATTCTTAAAAAAAGAAAAAAAAGTTTTAAAAGGATACCAGATAAATCCAAGGTCACTGCCTCTTCCAGCTCACTTAATTTACTCAGTGCAGACTCACGCTCAAGGGTGATCCCTTTGGGGAGCTGCCTCTGAATTTCTCCCTGTCCCTGCAGTCTTTGGTACTTTGAGGTTCTCAGTTGAGAAATGCAAACAAAACTCATTTAGACGTCTTAGCCAAACTGCATGGTTGTGTCCAGACGTGTACAGAGGGGCGGGCAGAGCCCAGAGACCGACTGTGCGGCAGAGAGGAAGTCTGTGTTGATGAGGGAAAGCTCAGGCCTTCCTCGGTGGCTCCTCTCTCAAACAGCACATCCTAACATGTACTCACACTGCTCCCATTTCCAGATGAGAGACCTCCCTTAGTGCTCCAATCTCACCTGGTCATACGGTGCTGGAAGCCCCTGCACCGGTCTCCGGGAGGCCAGGTGCAGGCACCTGCGTGTTTGACATGGAGCTCACATCTGGTAAGGCTTAACTGCTTCCATTTTTACAGCTACAGCTGCCTCTGTTTAGTTTCCAGATCGTGGCCTTGCCCTGGCCCCGCAAAGAGCCACATAGGCTGCTCACTTCCTCGTCCTCCTGGTGGTGCCTGCAAGGCCAAGTGGGTCATTCCTCTAGACCCCACACCCTGTCGGGAGAGCCCATGTTTGTGCTAACTTCTCTTTTTTTGAGATGGAGTCTCAAGCTGTCACCTTGAGTAGAGTGCCATGGCGTCACAGCTCACAGAAACTCCTGGGCTTAAGCGATCCTCTTGCCCCACCCTCCCAAGTAGTTGGGACTACGGGTACCCGCCACAATACCTGGCTATTTTTGTTGTTGTTGTTATTGCAGTTGTCATTGTTGTTCTAGCTGGCCCGGGCTGGTTTCGAACCCACCAGCCTCGGTGCATGTGGCTGGTGCCCTACCCACTGAGCTACAGGTACCACCCCTGTGTTAACTTCTTTGTCAACCCCCATTGACATTGAACCTGGAGTCAATGAAAACTCCTAAACCTTCTCCAGCCTGAAGACGTCTATTCAGACTTCCTGAAATCTTCCTCCAAGTAAACAAGATGTAAATCAAGAACACTGCTGTCCCCGGTGCAGTTATTGTTAAACGCAAATATAATACTGTCCATTTACCTAAGAGGTTTCATCTAAATGTTCTGACCGGTCTCAATATCTTCTAGAAACCCCATCTGCCATTTGTCACTGTTAGCTGCACTCTGCAGGTTGTGGCACTCACAAGCTTGATGGGCCTGCTTTTTATTCCTTTATTTCAGTTATCCATACATTCCAATAAAAGCCAACTTTATTGGAATAAAAGCCGGGGAGGGGGGATGTGTACAAAGTGTCTTACAGATTATAGACCTTGGTTGCTCAAGGTCATACAAAGGTCATTTGTACTGTGGAGCTGGCACTAGAACTCTGGCCTTCTGAAGCACAGGGTGGAGATTTTCCCTCAGTGCCCTGGGGCCTCTGTATGGGATGCTCGCCTCTGCCAGGCCCGGCCACACCTGAGCAAACCTCATCATCCGCTCAGCAGGTAGAGTCTTCACACAGTGTGCAAGGCCAGAAACCTTTATTGCCTTGTGTTGGCTGACATGGAGGGCTGTAGCTAACAGTTTCTCTTCGCGAACATTCACTTCTAGACTTCAAGGGTCTCTGACCAGATTTCGCTAGATCCTTCTCCCCCCATACCCACCGCAGCAGCCTGGCTCACCACGACCGGATGATCCCAGGCAGATGTAGGCATGGACTTGACTCTGAATGCTTGCCCTGCCACGCTTAATTCTTTGACCTTGTTTGGCATGAGCCGTTTAATTTCCCTGAGCCTTGGTTTTCTCACCCCAAATAGAGGCCCATACCACCCTGTGTTACAGTGTTCATCTGAGTCTCAAAGGAGAGAAGGAATCTATAAGTTTTTTGTGAAAACTCTCCAAGGCTTTGCATGGGTATATTGCTATTATCAAATGGGTAATGGAGAACTCCAAAGTGAGTCAGTGCCAATTAAAATTCCTTTGTAAAACAGTTCATTGTACCCTACCCTATTTATTCATTTCTTTCTCTTTTTCTCTGAAAGTCTCAACAAAAACTGAATATTAAGAATGCATGCAGGCAGAGCATTGCATATGAATTAACTATTCAATGTTCTTTAGTCACTTTGGCAGGGAAGTGATACACCTATTAAAATACCCCAGTCAGAGCTGGCACATACAGTGCTGATAACCCCAGCAGGCAACGACCTTGGCACCATTACAAGGACAATATTTTCAAATGGATGAACTATTCCTGAACAAAGTGTCCAGTGTACTCGGAATAAACAGGCTTTTCATCAACCAAGCCTTCACATTTCCTGGTTCCAACAATCTTTCCCAGAGATGGTGTGAGAGCGTGGGGTGCCAGAAAGCAGCACCCTTCAGCCACCTGCCCCGTTTTGCTCATCGTCCTTAAGAATCCTGTGACTGAAGCCAGGGCCCAAGTCACACGCCTATAGTCCCAGCTACTCAGCAGGCCAAGGCAGGAGGATCACATGGGCCCTGGAGTTGGAGACCAGCCTGGGCACCACAGCAAGACCCCACCTCAAATTTAAAAAAACAAGAATCCTGCTGTAACTGAACAAGCCTGCAAACCTCTCCTTCCTCTCTTCTTATGCTTTTGAGATTTCTTTTCTGCTCTTTTCTTTTTCTTTCTTTCTTTCTTTCTTTTTTTTTTTGTAGAGACAGAGTCTCACTTTATCACCCTCAGTAGAGTGCCATGGCATCACACAGCTCACAGCAACCTCCAACTCCTGGGCTTAGGCGATTTTCCTGCCTCAGCCTCCTGAGTAGCTGGGACTACCGGCGCCGGCCACAAAGCCTGGCTATTTTTCTGTTTTGCAGTTCAGCCGAGGCTGGGTTTGAACTCGCCACCTTCAGTATATGGGGCCAGTGCCCTACTCGATGAGCCACAGGCACCCCCCTCTTTTCTGCACTTTTGAAAAAGTAGAATCTGGTGCTTCCCTTTGTGCCCGGGTCAGGCCTCGGCAGCGGAAGGATCAGCCCTTCTCCTGAGACCCTCAGGAGCGGGAGTCTGCGGTGGAGACTCACGTACAACCTCCCCAAGCATCTGTGAGGCCAACGCTTTGGGAAGGTGGAAAAGACACCCAGGACAGTCCAAAATAGGGGACATGAGAGGCTTTGAAGACAAGATTCTCAAGTGGAAATTCACTGGGAGAAGACGCTTTTTTTTCCCCTCTGGATTCACCAGAAATAAAAAGCACATGTGCAAAACTCAGCTGGCAAAACTTGCTCTCCCACCTAAGCCAGTGAGGCTACAGCTGGCCCATTTAGCTGTTTGCTCGTACATTCATCCTATGAATGTCGATTGAGCACCTACTGTGTGCCTAACACCGTTCTATGTTCTGAGGACACGTAACAAACAAGACGAATTCCCTGCCCTTCTGGAGAACACAAACGGCAACCCGGTAAGTAGTGGTACGTACCCCGCAGGGGCCACCCCGCGGAGGTCAATTTAACCAGAGATCTGAAGAAAGTTCCCTGGGGGGAACGTGCCAGGTAAGGGCATGCTTCAAACAGCAAGGGAGAGAGTGTTTCAGGAATGGATTGAGTCAAGGAGAGAACCAAAAGAGCTGCTGCCAAGAAGCAAGGGGGAGCCTCATTGCACTAGACCTGGGAACCAGCCTAAGGACTTTGGTTCTAATTCTGAGTAATCTAGGAACATGTCAGAGGGGGTTTGGAACAGAAAAGTGAGCTAGTCTGATTCATGTGTATAGAAACCATCCTGGCTGTTCTAGGGGAACAGAGAGTAGGCAGGAGAGAATGTGAGCAGGTAGACAGGCAAGGACAATGACCAAGCAAGAGATGGTGACAGCGTCAGCATAAGGAGGAGATGAGGGCGGGGATGCTGTTAGCGTAAGGCCTATAGAATTTGATGAGAATAAGATGTGGGAAATGAGTGACAGAGTCAAGGATTAGTCCACAGCGTGGCCTATGCAACCTGAAGGACTTACTGTGACGGGGAAGGTGGACAGGTGGAAAAGCACCATGCTACAGTGTAGTGTGAGCATCTATCAGATACCACATGGAGGCGACTGGTAGGCAACGGGGAAAGCAAGTCTCGGTCCAGGCTAGAGATCTAAACTTAGAGATCTAAATGGGAATCAGCATTGTGGAGGAGGCATTTAAAGCCACCGGGGAGGTGGAGAGTAACAGAAAAGTGAGTACTGAGAGAGGTGCTCCAGGGACTGAGCCTGGGGCAATCTGACACCAAGAAGACTGAGCAGGGGCCAAAGGGGGGCGTGGAAAAAAAAAGACTGAGCAAAGCACATTAGAGAATGAGGAAGAGCAAGAAGGAGGAGGAGGAGAAGAGGAAGAAGAGGAAGAAGAAGTTAGAATACAGAATATTTGAGTTAAAGATTTTTTTTTTTAAAGAAGGGCCTTGACTAAGGAATATGTGAGGAAAATATCTCAGGAAGGAACCATTGACTAATTATGCCAAATGCTACTATTTGGTCACATGACAGTAACTGAGCACTGACTACTGGATTTAGAAACTTGGGGGTCACTGGTGATTTATTAGCACGGGCTTACTCCTCTAACCACCCGCAAACCAAGAATGTAACACACCAAAAAGCTCATTTCTCACTCGCATCACAGTCATGCCTTTGGTAAGGGGTTCCACGTGCTGGTTTGGGGCGCCAGACCCTTTCTGCCTTTAGCCTGCAGCCTCCACCCACTTGGGAAGCACGCTGCGTTCAAACACTTCAGCCTGAAGGGGGCGCATTGCCTGCCCCCACCTCGTGTTCTTATGGCAAGCACTAGTCACATGGTTTCATTTAAGTAAAAGGTAATTGGGAAGTGCCATTGAGCTGTGAGCCATGCAGATAAATCAGTTTGGTGACCAGCTAGCCAGTTTCTGCCACAATGGCGTTGGCAAGAGCAGTTTTGGCAGCAGGGGGAAGGAGGGGGTGGTAGAAACCAAAGTCTGATTGAGGGGTGTTCAAGAGAAAGAAGGGAAGGAGAGAAATGGGGTGGTAGCTAAAGTGGGATTTGGGATCTAGAGAGATTATCTTGCTTGTAGCTTGTATATATGATAGTGGAAAGGGTCTGGCAGCAGGGGAAAGTGGGATGAGGCAGGAGAGGGATGACAACCAAGGAAGGTGACAGAACAAGGGACCTATCCTGGTGCTTCTCAAACTCCATGCTCCGCAAGAATCCCCTGGAGTGGGGTTGGGGACTTTGCAGTCTGATGGTCTCTCAGGGAACACTGAGGGGCCGTCAGGATTTAGGCCACACTTGGCAGGTACTGTGGATGTGGGATCCCTTGCATTGGGAGGGCAGTCAGGGTGGCGAGGGGCAGGTGGAGGTGGGAACTTGTTATCCCAGTGAATTAGGAAGCCAAGTCGGCAGCTGAAAATGGGGATAGGGAGGACTTGTTGAGGGTTTGAGGAAGAAGAAAACAATGTGACCTCCTCCCGGGGAGTGGGAGCATAAGTGGTGTGGAGAAACCAGAGAAGCATGCTGGGTAGGCCCCAGGGAGCCAGCTGCAAGGCTGGGCTTAGAGTGAGGCCAGGGAGCTGCACCCAGCAGGCCAGGTGGAACCCCACGGGCAGAGACGAGGATCAGCCAGGGTTTGCTCTTGCCGGGAAGGGACAAGGAGCAAGGGGCCTAGGAGGTGACCGTGTATGGAGAGGAGGCATGAGGCCGAGACCACCTGGTCTACATGGGTACAGACAGCAGGGAGGACTTGCAGGTGGCAGTGAGGAGCAGAGGAAAGGTGGGTACCAGTCAACTGTGGGCCTACTGAGGCTGCAGGGTCACTGGAGGTACAGACTGAGCTAGAGGGAGACCTGAAATGGGACAGTGGGACTTTGGAATGGAGGCTCTGGACAGAGCACATTTTTTGGTCATGACCGAGTCAAGGGCACGGCCGCGGGAAAAGCCAAGATGCCATGAAGGACCAGATCACTGGAGAAGAGCGGGTAGAAGGTCTGGGAGGCCGGGGACTGGGAGGAGAGCCCGGAGGATAATGAAATTACTGAGCGTTATCATCGAGTGTGTTGCTGGAGCGAGCACAGCGAGATACTATTTCCAAACCCTCCTTACAGAGCCTGGTGCTCTAAGGAAAGGAAGAAGTTCTGAAATATAAATTCTCAGCCCCCAAGCAAAAATATCCCCATGAGTCTCCTTCTAGTGGTAATTGCAAAGTAAAGAGAAAAGCAGCCGCAGCTGCCCGGGAGAGGCTGAGCCAGCAAGGAGCGCCCTGCACTTGGCCGTGGCCGTCTGAGAGCCCCACTTGCCGGCTGCCCTCCCTGCTTCATTTGAAGAACTAAGAGACGGGAGGCTGCTCATTCCCTTCCAGCCAGCGCTCGCTACGTTTCTGCGCACATTCCACACCGGACGGGAGCCTGCCGCTTTCTGACATCTCAGATTTCATGTTTAACTACGGCGCAGAAAAGACTAAACATAGACTCCAAATTAGGCAATCTAGAAAGGAATATGAAAGTAGCAGTGCTGCGGGTTGGGTCGTGAGGGGCCTCCTGTCACCCCCACCCCCGGACCCCGCTCCCCTGCCGCGGAGCTCCTGGGCCCCACTGCCGGCCAGACCCACCCCTGAGGCAGAGGGCGGCTCCGCTGAGGAGCCCCAGGACCCACACACCCAAACTGGCCCTAAGTAAATCTGCTGCAAATCAGTGCCTGGGGGTTGGGGGGCAACGCTTGGCCTCCCGAGATTCCCACCCGGCTGCTGTGGAGAGAGGGCCGAGACTGAGCGGGAGGGCAGAGGGATATACACCCACAGTCCGCTGTGCTGACCTCTGGGGAGCAGGTTTAGGGAGCCTTTTCCACTCCTCATCTGGTATTTCCTACATTTTCTAAAATCAGTATGTGAAAACCCCCTAAAAAACTTGTTCTTTTGTTTACGAAACACTTAGTGGGGTGGGTTAGTCTTGACAAGGAGCGTACCAACCCCCCCCCCCACACACACACACACACGCACTTGGAGCTGAAATCCAGCACGCTCCGCACAGAGGAGACGCATCTAAGAGCGTGGGTGACTCAAAGTCGCACCAGGTTGCACCTGGTGGCTACAGCAGCCCCGTGTGCTTTGTCTGCCCTGTGAGCAAAGGCCAATGTCACACTGCTGCAGGCAAGTGGATGGGGGAAATTCTGGACCACCTAGCCTGAAGCAGACTTCACTTTTGTTTTTTTAATTAATTTCTTCTTCTTCTTCTTCTTCTTTTTTTTTTTTTAGGTTTTGGCCAGGGCGGGGTTTGAACCCACCACCTCTGGCATATGGGGCCAGCGTCCTACTCCTTTGAACCACAGGCGCCTCCCTAGACTTCACTTTTCCCACCTGGTCTGGGTTGTTAAACCCAAATGCAGTACCGCAAATGAGATGACTCTTGACCTAAGGCTTGAGGTCAGGTTCAAAGACCCTGCAGTTTAATGTAAACACATGAATCAGTTAAAAAAGTAAAATGTATCTTTGGATATCTCCCTACAACCAAAAGAGTGGCTACTTCTTATCAAGGCGCTAGGGCAGGCACCCACCACAGTGCTTTCAAACCCTGAGTCCCCGTCCCAAGGATTTCCCACCTACATGGGCACTCTCATCTCAGAGACCCACTCACTGGTTGAGGTGGCCCCAGCCCAACGTGTTCCACCTTCTCCATATGAAACTTGCATCTTAACTTGGGGCCTCTTTCTAGAAAGAGCTGACTTGACCCAAATAAGTAAAACACCAATGATAGAAATTTTAAGTTGACCTATAGAATGCTAGTAGGGAATAATGTTAAGGATAGAGTGAAGGGTCAGGAGTCTCCCTTAAATAATAACACTTGAGGCAGCCATGGTGGCTGTCACCTACAATCCCAGCACTTTAGAAGCCAAGCCAAGGAGGATTACTTGAGGCCAGGAGTTTAAGACCAGCCTGAGCAACATAGTGAGATACTATCTCTACAAAAAATAAAAAAATTATCTGGCATGGTCATGTGCACCTTTAGTCCCAGCTACTTGGGAGGCTGCGAGAGGAAGACCATTTGAATCCAGGAGTTTCAGGCTGTAGCAAGCTATGTTCATGCCATTGCACTCTAGCTTGGGTGACAGAGTGAGACCCTCTCTCTAAAATAACAATATTAACAACACCAACACTTCACTTACACTTAAATATGACTCTGTAAATAAGAATGTTGACCTTCTGGAAGATGAAGCTACCATAAATCCTTTATGCAACAACAAGGGATTTTTAAATTAAAAGAAAACGATGGAAAAAAAGATAAGTAAGGAAAAAAAGAAAGTAAGAGTAAGGAAAAAAATCAGTAGGAGACTGATTTTTAAAACACACATACATATTCTTTCATTTGCATCTCTTCTCTGTCCTGTGCAAGGTGCGAGATGATACAATATTAAGCCCTCCTTGAACATATGTTTCAAGTTTTATTTTAAAATATTATTTTCTGGGCTCAGCGCCTGTGGCTCAACAGGCTAAGGTGCCAGCCACATACACCTGAGCTGGCGGGTTCGAATCCAGCCTGGGCCCGCCAACCAACAATGACAGCTGCAACCAAAAAATGGCCGGGCATTGTGGTGTGCGCCTGTAGTTCCAGCTACTGGGGAGGTAGAGGCAGGAGACTCGCTTGAGCCCAGGAATTGGAGGTTGCTGTGAGCTGTGATGCCATAGCACTCTATCCAGGGTGACAGCTTGAGTCTCTGTCTCAAAAATAAATACATACATAAATAAATAAATATATATATTATTTTCTAAAACCAAAATATATATATATTATTTTCTAGAATGGTCATTCTGAAAATGTGAACTAGGGAACCCAGGGAGAGTGGGGGAACCCTAAAACCCATTTTAGGAGCTTTCTAAGGTCAAAATTCTTTTCATAACAATGACACACAATTTATCCTTTCCACAGTCCACATGATGTGTGATGATATCATTGCATTCAAAAGGTTCTATGGTCCAAAAAGTTTAAGAAATTTAGACTCTCTCAGAGAATGTCTATTAACATACTAAAGTCTCTGAGAAGTTCTTCAGTAAAAAAAGAACTATTTAATTTGGTTTCATACAACCTTGGAAATTTATTTAACCATAGAATTTATTTTTGCTTTGTTTTGATTAGTTTGACACCTGCTGCTACCATATTTTGGGAAATGTTCCCGCCAGAGTAGGATGTTAAGCCAGTATTCCCCTGACCAAGCTGATGATTAGAGATCTCTCCTCTGGACCTGAGGTGGAGAGTCAGAAAACAGGGATTAGTGTATCTGGACAGTGTGGTAGTCAGGAGCAGAACCAGGCTGCCTGCTCAAATCCCAACTCTGTCACCTCCTCCCTGTGACTGTGGGAAGTTCTTGACCTTTCTGTGCTTTACATCCCTTTCACATACAATGGGAAAGATTTTTATATACAGTAGAAGCTCTGTAAGTTGACTACCCAATGGACTGTAAAAAATGGATCAACTCACAAGGTGGTCAACATAAGGAACAAGGCCTACCGTATTGATGCATATATGAGGTGCATAACTGGCCTAGGAAATTCAGGTCACCTTAAAGAGGTGGTCAACTATGGAAGTTCTACTCTGTCTGTGTGTGTTAGAAGGGTGCCTCGCACAGAATAAATGCCATTTAAGAATTAGCTTTAAAGGAGGTTGCTGTGAGCTGCAATGCCACGGCACTCTATCCAGGGTGACAGCTTGAGGCTCTGTCTCAAAAAAAAAAAAAAAAAAAAAAAGAATTAGCTTTAAGGTTGGCGGGGTGGTTCATGCCTATAATCCTAGCACACTGGGAGGCCGAAGCAGGAGGATCCCTTGAGGTCAGGAGTTTGACACCAGCCTGAGCAAAGCAAGACCCTGTCTCTACTAAAAATAGAAAAACTAGCTGGATGTTGTGGCGGGTGCCTGTAGTCTCAGCTACTTGGGAGGCTGAGATAAGAGGATCACTTGAGCCCAAGAATTTGAGGTTGCTGGGAGCTATGATGCCACAGCACTCTACCCAGGGTGAAAGAGTGAGACTCTGTCTCAAAAAAAGAAAAAAAAAGGAACTAGCTTTAATCTATTGCGGTGCTGGCTTGGCGCCTGTGGCTCAATGGGCTAAGGTGCCAGCCACTTACACCTGAACTGGTGGTTTTGAATCCAGCCCAACAACAATATGCCAAACAACAATGACGGCTGCAAACCAAAAACGGCCGGGCATTGTGGTGGGCGCCTGTAGTCCCAGCTACTTGGGAGGTGGAGGCAAGAGACTCGCTTGAGCCCAGGAATTGGAGGTTGCTGTGAGTTGTGATGCCACGGTACTCTATCCAGAGTGACAGCTTGAGGCTCTGTCTCCAAAAAAAAAATCTATTGCTGTGCCAAACATGGTGGTCTAGGGTCAGGACTCAAAGCTAGGTCACTAACAGGTTATATGACATGAGCTGGGAACTCTTCTTTCCACTATGGCTCAGCACCTGTAGCTCAACGAGTTAAGGCACCAGCCACGTACACTGGAGCTGGCGGGTTCAAATCCAGCCCGGGCCCCCCAAAAAAACAATGACGGCTGCAACCAAATAATGGCCAGGCGTTGTCGCGGGCGCCTGTAGTCCCAGCTACTTGGGAGGCA